>NJES01000034.1:0-57933 GCA_002591395.1 Ophiocordyceps camponoti-rufipedis | reverse complement strand
CCCCCTCCCCCCCCCTCTCCCAAACATAAAACGCAAACTCGCGCTGCAGCCTCTCCACCAAGCCGACGGGCAAGCAGGCAAACACCTGGTTCGTCTCCGTCGCGGCGCGAAGGGCGTAGCCGGCGCCGACGATGGCGCGCGATAACTTGGCGGCCGCGCGGTTGGCGCGAGAGGCCAGCTCGTAGAAGAGGTTGCTGCGGAAGAGCTCGGCGAAGGCTATGCCCATGACGCGGGACTTGGCGAGGAGGGCGCCGTGTTGCTTGATGTAGAAGTCGAAGTCTTGGGCTAGGCTTGCGTCTTTGACGACGATGGCTTCGCCGAGGAGGGCGCCGTTCTTGGTCCCGCCTATCCAGAAGATGTCGGTTAGGTCGAGGATGTCGGGGAGAGTCATGAGATGGGCGGTGGACGACGTAAGGGCCGCCCCCAAACGCGCCCCATCCATAAACAGCAGCAGTCCCCTCTCCCGACACAAATCCCTGATAGCCTCAAGCTCAGCCTTGGAATAAACAGTGCCAACCTCTGTAGCGTTCGAAACATAGACGAGCCTCGGCCTAGCCATGTGCGGGAAATGCCAATTCTCCGCCAGGGCCTTGTCAATGCCGTCGACCGTCAACTTGCCGTTACAGGGCGGCACCGTGATGATCTTGTGGCCGCTGGCTTCCACGGCGCCCGTCTCGCGCGTCACGATGTGGCCCGAGGTGGCGGCGATGACGGCCTCGTGCGGACGCAGACAGGCGGCGATGGAGATTGCGTTGGCGGCTGTTCCGCTGGGGACGAAGAAGATGTGGGCGTCGTCGTGGCCGAGGTGGCGGCGGAGGTGCAGGCGGGCTTCGGCGCTGTAGCGGTCGGCTCCGTAGCCGGCTTCTTGGCTGGTGTTTGTGGCGCCGAGGGCGGAGAGGACTTGGGGGTGGGCGCCTTCGCTGTAGTCGTCGAGGAAGCTGTAGCGAGGGGGGGAGCTGATGTCGGGCATCTCGAGGGAGTTGGGGAGTCAGTAACCTGGTATGTAGGTGGAACGAGGTCCCTGAACCGTCAGCTGGCTCTCGGTGATCCATTGGGACTGAAGCCTCGAAACCATGAGACTCACCCGGATGCAATGATGCCCAGCACAAGTCTCAGAACCCGTCTCCTGCCTACCTGCCTGAGATACAAGCCAAGGCCTTCGACGTTGCAGGTCCTTCTCTTAAGCCTCGCGCCGACATCGCTCGCTAGCTCCGGGCGGTCAAGGCCGGCGCAAACCACCAATCAAGCCCACCATCAACCCCTCTCAACCCCCTGATCAGCCTCGCTGCAACCAAGAGATGCCATCGTCAACTCCTTCGTATCCTCATACAGCCTCTTCTCCCACCCTCTCTCCCAACCGCGTCACAAAAGCCCACGCCGCTCGCGCCACACCTTCATCCGCTTCCTCCCTCCCCTTGACCAGCTTCAACCGCGAAGGCGCCAGCACAAACGACCCGCAAGAAACCTGCACCACCCGCACCCCGGGATGGAACACGTCCAGCGCCAGATGCCCGTCGAGATACCGCGCCAGACCCTCCATCAACGGCTGCCTCGTCGAAGCTCCCCTCCACGCCCATCCGTCGTCGACGTTGCCGCCCGCCAGTCTGCGCCGTTGCCGCTCATCGCCGCTCGTCTCCCATCGACTCTTGAACGCGCCGTGCGCCAGTCCGTAGCGTCGGAATCGGCTGACGTCGGAAGAGGTCATCGTCACCTCCAACACGCGTAGTCCCGCTGCGTCGCCGTCGTCGTCCATCATGGTCGTATCGCCTTCGCCGTCTTCCGTCGTTGCTGGTTCCACGAGCGGCACGTTGAAGCCGAGGCTGAGAATTAGATCGGGCCCTTTTGCTGGTAGACCGACCACGTCTAGCCAGTCCTCCATGACGCTGACCAGCGTTCGTGTCCCCAGCGAAAGCTTTCTGACGCGGCAGTCAAACGTTGTCGATAGCCATTCGCACACGACGGCTCGTAACGACTGCGGCATCCGTAGCAGCAGCAGA
This sequence comes from Ophiocordyceps camponoti-rufipedis, assembly GCA_002591395.1. Classification (NCBI taxonomy): domain Eukaryota; kingdom Fungi; phylum Ascomycota; class Sordariomycetes; order Hypocreales; family Ophiocordycipitaceae; genus Ophiocordyceps; species Ophiocordyceps camponoti-rufipedis. The sequence goes on along the minus strand of NJES01000034.1, from coordinate 55,936 downwards.
GGCAGATGCAGGAATTGACTGGCGTCCACGTCCGCCTCCTTTCTTCCAAATTGCACCGTCGTCGACGGTCGGCTAGACGATGAAGCCAGTCCGGGTAAAAGGACAGCGGCGTATGCTGCCCTTTCGTGGCTGATTTCGATCCAGATCCCGCCTGGTCTGCTCTCATCTTGCGCGTCATCCGCTACCAACGGCCCCTCTCCCAAGATGGTCCGCAGCTCGAACCGTCGGATAGCAACATTCCGCAAGGATCCCACCTGACCAGACGGCGTATTCGTCGCCTCGACCGCCACCTGGATGCCCCGAACCACGTCCCCGACCAGCGTATCGCGTAGCCGCCTCGCCAGAAGATCGAGTCGCACGGGCGGCAGGCCTTCGGGACCGATGTATAGCGGCGACACGCTGTGAGTAGAAAAGGTCGTGTTGAAGAAGGGAGGAGCCGGCTCGGCGTCGACGCCGTTTGTTGCCATGATGCTTGGGCCTACATGCGAAGACGACGCGTCTGTTGTGCATGTCGGGTTCAATATCAAGCATGCGTGTTTGTAGGGCTGAGCGCATACCTTGTGATAAAGAAGATGAAGACACGGTCTTGATGGTATTTTGGATCGAGAGGCACAGTAGCTGTTGCTCGCTTCTAGTTGGTTGATGGTGGAGAGACGGTGAAGGAATCGTCCGAATCATCGAGAGTCGTTGTGAAGTGGATGACTAAGCAGACAACTTCAACTCGTGCAACATAGCGAGGGAAGAGAAGGCTGATGAATGGCTCTACGGGAAATCCTGACGACTGAGGCAACGGATTCTTACTATGGAAGAAATTGATGTACTTCCATTCATGTTGTGTCCTGGTAAACATCCTCGACTTCATCAGCCTTAGCCTTTATCCCATCTAAGTAAAGTGGCCCATCCACTCAAGAAAGCAACAGAAACAGTATAATACGACCAAAACCTCGCTACCCCATGCTGTCCCTTGCATTCGTACCCAGTGGACGCTCAGCAAGTCACGTCATGCTCCAACGCTGAACCCAAAAGACCCGTCAAAGACATCGAGCTTCCCCACGTCATTCCCCCCCCGCAGCGCCATCAGAATATCCATCGGCGGCGCCTTGTTAGCCGGATAGAAGAGCAACAAGTTCTCCATATCCTCCTCGGTGAGGGTACACATCTCAGACCACTCGTACGTATCGCTGACCTTGGTCATCCTAAGCCATGTAAGCGAGACACGCAGACAGCCAGCACCAGACACCACCCACCACCGCATCCGTTTGGGACTATCCTCGGCCCTAGGCGCGACGCGGCGCAGCTTAGCCCTCAGCGTCCCGATGGTCTCGATGGCATTGCCCGCATTCTTGGGCAGCTGCTTGGCAACGAAGCGGCGGATCGAAGCCGCCAGCCTCGGACCCTTGCCATTGGTGCTGACCATGATTTGCAGCGGTCCGTCGCGGTGCACACTCCCAAAGAAGAAATCGCATTCCGGAGGCACGTCGGCGATGTTGGCTGGCACCCTCTTCTCCTTGCAGAGCTTCCAGATGGCCGTCGAAGCGGCAGGATCGTCAATGGCGACCAGCACCATGTCAACGCCGTCGAGATCACTCGGCTCAAACACGCGATCAACGTGTACAACCTCCTTCTCCGCGACCCGAAAGGCTACCTCTTCGTTCAGCCCGGAAGCCGGACAGACGACGGTGACGACGGCATCGGCGTTGAGGCAGTTGAGGATGCGACCGGCAGCAACCTACGGCGAACCTTTTCGTTTCAGCGCGCGTGAGAAGAGTTGCGGAGCTGCATGTTGTACAAAAGAGACTCAAGGGGAAAAGGGTTGCGAACCTCGCCTCCGCCGACGACGACAACGTTTTTGCCCTGGACTTGCCAGGCGAGAATCAGGCTGCCGCCGGGTTGGACTGCTGGGAACTTGGCTGCCATGCCTCTTTGGGCTTGAGCAGCGGTGAGACGGGTCTCGGAGTGGTGGTGAGTCGAGAGCCTGAACACCTGCGAAATGGAGTCAAGCCTGATGTCTCGTTGACGTGATGAGGCCGGCGCCGGGGAAAGGATCCACCGAGAGGAAGTGGTCGCGCGCAGTAGAAAGATACACAGCCTAAAGCGCATCTTCAGCCCGAGACATCCGTACCGCGCTATCGCAGACGCATCTGACAAGAGAGGACCCGCCCGCCCCTCCGTCACCCCGGGATCCCGCAAGCAGCAGCTCCGCCTCCCTCAACTTCGCCTCCGGGCCCCCCATCCAGCCTCGAGGCCCGCGCCGGCCGCTTCCTCACGACGACAGGCCGAACCGTCCCGCGCGCTGCTCATGTCGGCCCGGACGCTGGGAGGCGGCCGTATCCTCGGCAGCGGGAGGGGCCTCGCGCCGCCGACGCCCCCGCGAGTGTCGTCCCGGTCTGGCAGCCCGTTTGCGCCATCGGAGAGTTCGGCGTCGGTTGGGTCTGTTTCGCTTTCGCCGCCGGCGTCGGGGGGGTTGCCTGATCTTGGTCATGATATTGGGTCGAGGATTAGTGTTGGGGCTCAGGCTGGGGGGAGGGCTGGTGGTGATGGGACGGGATTGGTGTGTCCGATATGCAGTGAGGAGATGGTGGGTTGAGTCTGGGGTTGTTGTTTGTGATTGTGATGTTTGGCTGACGGGTTACTCCAGATGACGCTTCTTCAGCTCAATCGACACATCGACGATAACCACCAGGAACTCCCCGAGCAGGAACAGGACGAGGTCAAGACTTGGTTCGACAAACAGGTCCTCAAAGCCAAACGCTTCCAACCCTTGACACTCATCAACCAGAAACTCCGAGGCCTCGACGTCTTCGAATCCAACGAGTCAAACCCGCTCCCTCACACGACAGCAACACTATCAACACCATCCAACGGCAAGCAACCCGCCACCGTCCCCATCGACCCAGACGACCTTATCACCCGAAACCACTGGCAACGCTCAACAGCCCACGACGTCTGCACGGATCCCACCTGCGGACGCGGCCTCGGCCCATTAAACGGCAGCATCAACTGCCGCAAATGCGGCCGCCTCTTCTGCGAGGAGCACACCATGTACCAGATGAAGCTCAGCCGGAGCGCCAACCACGAACCCGTCCGCGGCTACTGGGCCCGCGTGTGCGAAACGTGCTACAAGTCGCGCGAAGGGTACAACGACCACGTCGGTCTCGAGGTCGATCATACGGGCTTCTTCGTCGGCGCGCGCTGCAAAAGGCTAGAGCGGCAGAAGCTGGAGACGGCCAGGCTGGAGAAGAGGCTTACCAAGTTGACGCGCTTGCTGGCTGAGATGCCCGAGGGCAACGCCGTTGTGCAGGGAGGGGGCTCGCTTCTCAGTCCCGTCTCGTCGCTTATCGGTCATAAGGATCCGCGTAAGTTGCTGGAGCAGTCTGTTGTGCCGTGGGAGGACGACGACGCTGTGTCCAAGTGTCCGTTTTGTCAGCAAGAGTTTGGAAGCTGGACTTTTAGAAGGCATCACTGTCGGATATGCGGTCGAGTTGTCTGCGCCGATGTTCAAACGGGCTGCTCTTCCGAAGTCGGCCTCAACATCCGCAGCGGTGTGTTCAAACAACCCCTTATCATCCCCTCAACCCTCAACTAACCACCTCCCCCCCCCAGCCATGACAACCCCCTACTCCGAAAAGAGCGCCCCCCAACTCCAAGCCGAAATCCGCATGTGCCGCGACTGCAAGCAAACCATCTTCTCCCACCGCGACTTCACCACCTCCCTCGAGCACAAACCCCCCGACCAAAAAGCCTACGAGACCCTCCGCCAATTCGAGCGCGGCATCCTCCTCCTCCTCCCTTCCTTTCACCGCTCCCTCGTCGCTCTTCAACCGCCGGGGAGTGGTGGCTCGGATGCTTCGTCGTCGTGGTCCTCTTCCGCGACGCAGACGGGAGCGGCAACGCCTACGCAGGCACAGATCCATGAGGCGGCCAAGATTCGGAAGCGGTTGATGGATAGCTTTGCAAAGTATGGCGCGGCGGCGAAGCGGCTTCGTGCCTTAAAGGCCGAGTCTAGGACGCAGGCTCGCCTACAGGAAGCCGTCTATTCCTACGCAAGTTCCTTCTTGCACACAAACATGCTCCCGCTCAAGAGCCTCCCCCGTCTCCTCCGCGACTCCTCAACCCCCCATCACAACCACCATCACCATCCTCCCCTCCCTCCCCGATCAACACACCCCCCCCAATCCTCCAGCCTCCGCCACACCCAACTCGCCACCCCCCCGGAACCCAGCTCAGCAAGCACAACAACCACCCTGACAACCACAACCACAACCGCAACAACGCTGCTGGAGGACCAAGAGCGCGACGCCAAGCAACGGCTCGCCATCCTCCGCGAGCAACGCCAGATGGTCGAGGACATGGTCGGCAAGGCCACCGCCGCCAGACGCTTCGACGAGGTGGCCGCCCTGGCGAGGAACAGGGATGAGCTGGACGTTGAGATTGAGGGGGTGGAGCGGCTGGTTAGCGAGGTGGATGGGCGGTGGGAGGGGGTTTATGCTAATGGTGCGTGATGGGGTTGGTGTGCATGGCCTGGCGTCGGGTTGTTGTCGTTGCTTAGCGAGGCGTTGACTTGGGGTTGGTTTCTTGGAGGTTGGTGCGTGTAGGAATACAGCTGCTTCGTTACCGTGTCGTTTCTGAGGCATTGACTTGAAGGGTTGGCTTCTGGAGGTTGTTGCGTGTAGGAATACAGCTGCTTCTTTACCGCGACGTTGCGACGTTCCGTTACTGAACCGTTGCTTCATTCGCACCATATCGACATGGCTCTGTGCCGAGACCTAGGAGCAGGCAGGCAACAAGAAGCCCAAGCTAAGTATAGACAAGAATAAAGCTGCAACATGAAAGGCAGAAGAAGGAGAGAAGAAAGCGAGCAAAACAGGAAGAAAGCACCAACTACCAAGCCAGATACTCAAAACACCAGCCAAACCTGATACGAAGTAACAAGAAAGATCAGTGAACCACGCCCTCAACCCCGGAGAGAAAGCGCCTCACGCGCCCAACATCAAGCTCATCTCTCTCACTCTCCACCGCCTTGACGAGGTTGTCGATGACGGCGTCGACCTCGTCCTCCCTCACGCGCGTGCACAGGGCAACGACGCGCCGGTACTTGATCTCCACGTCGCGGCTTCGGCCCTTGAGGGCGAGCACCATCTTGCGCGTTACGTCGCGGCGGGCTTCGATGGCGCGGATTCGGGCGCGGAGGACGGTGGCGGAGGGGAGGAGGCCTTGGCTGGTGAAGCCGCCCTGTGCCGATGAGGAGGATTCGTCGGCTGCTTCGAGCATGGCTGCCAGTTCGGTTTCCCAGGATGAGGAGGAGGGGTTGGATTGGGATTGTTCCTTTAGCAGTCGTAGCTGTTCGTCCTCGCGGGCGTGGGCCAGGTTGGAGATGCGCTGTCGTGCTAGCTGCTGCTTCTTGACGGCTGCTGTTAGGTGCTCCACGCTGCGTCGTGCCTCGCCGAGTTGCGTTGATGCCGTCCGAAGCGTTGCGTGGAGGCCATCGAGGGCCGCCTGCTTCGACTTCATCTCCTGCTGGAAGGCGGCGGCTGTTTCGCTCAGGAGGTGCGTGATGGCTTGAGTCGGGCAGTCAGTATCGATCAACTCCCCTATAGTCGTCAACCGTGCGCAAGACTCACAGGCCACAATCTCGTCACTGCTCTCGCGAGTGCGCTGGCTCGACGCCCCATCTCCGTTGGACTCGACGACGGCCTCTCCGTTGGCCGCCTCTCCGGCGACGTCGATGCCGATGCCAAAGTCGACGGGCCGCAAGCCGACGCGATTCGCTATCCAGGGATCGGCGCCGACCTCAATCAGCTGCGAGATGATGCTCCGGTTGCCGATGCGCGCCACAATGTTGAGCGCCGTGTCGCCCGAGCTGTCCTGAGCGTTGACAATCTCCGACATGAAGCGCGCGATGCCCATCTTGGGCGCTTCGGACTGGCTGCCGTTGGCCTGCGTGCTCTGACTGTTGGGGGCGCTACCTCTCCGGACGACCCATTCCAGGAGGCTCTCGAGGTAGTATCTGCTGGCAGTGTTGCGGCCCTTGACGGCGCTGGTGACGGTGATGTGGTGTAGCACCGTCCTGCCCTTGTGATCGCGGGCCTCGATGGTGCCGCCCAGCACCTCGAGCAGGTCGGGAAAGGCGCCGTGGTCCATCGAATTGGTGACGAGACAGGCTCGCATGAGGGCCGTCTCGCCCGAGGCGTTGACGCGGTACGGTGATGCCCCAGCCGCGATCAGAGCACGTAGCAGCGGCATGCGCGCCAACGTCGCCGCCCAGTGAAGCGCCGTGTGACTCTGCGGATCGATGGGCACGTCGAGCTCGGCGGGCGTCAGCGTCCGGAGCATGTCGTGTTTGGACGCTTCGGATGCATTCGAGTCCATGAAGAGGCCCATGAGCATGCTTCGCTTGGCCTCGACCTCGGGTGTCGTCTCATAAGGCAAGGGAGGAAGGGGACCGCGAGCCTCTTCGCCCGAGGCGCGTTCGGGGACCTGCGCCGTCTCCATAAAGGAGTCGTTGGGCTCCGTCGGAGAGCCGGGAAAGGCGGCACCGGCGTAGACGTCGACATTCTGCTGGCCGTAACCGCCAAAGCTATCGGCCGGTGTCATGGCGACACGCTGGCGCTTTCGGGGAGGCTCATTCTCCGGAGCCGCCCCGGGCTGGCTCGAGTAGTCGACCTGCTGCTGGCTGTACTCGGAGGCGAAGCTGTGCTGCGAATTGGCCGGGAACTCGTCGCCGTTGGCCATGGACGGCTGACGGCTGAAGCTCGATACCCGGGCCGGCGCCGCTCGGCTTCGAGGGCCGGGCGAGTCGAAGCGGGCTTTGCTGATGGCGGCGACGGCGTGGGAGGCGGTGCTGGAGATGTTCTTGAAAAAGGTGCCCGAGAGGCCGTTTGGCCTCCCATCGACGCCCGAGTTGTACATGCGCTTGCGCTGAGCCGCCATGGCCTGCTCCTTGGTGGGCGTATTGAGATCACCGCGGCCGGGGATGCCGCCGTCCTGGCCCATGTCGTAGGTCAAGAGCGCCCGAAGCAGCTCCTCGACGCCGTACTGTCGACAGACCTCGACGCCGCGCTCAAATTTGATCCAGGTGCCCTGGTATTTGCCGTAGCCGCCCTGGACCTTTTCGTGCTCGCCCGTCTGTATCTCCTTTTCGAGTATCTTGGTACGTTTTCCCTTGTCGACACCGGCGACCTTGAGAATCTGGGTAGCGTTGAGCCACGAATCCTGACGACGACGCATGACGACGACGTTGTTGACTTCCATCTCGTACACATCGACACCCGAGTATGAGGCCTGGGAGAGGTTAACAGGTCTCTCCGTGACGGCACACGAAACGTACCGAGTAGATCTTGGGCGCCTCGGCCGCTGGGTTATAGGCATGGTGGAACGAGGCTGCATGCCTCGGCTGAGATGATTGGCTCATTGAAAAGGACTGGGAAGGCTGCGAGGATGAAGGCATCGTCGACGATGGCTTCAAAAGCCCGGGGTGAACAGGGTAGTGATCCAGCCGTGCCTCGTGATTTTCGGCCGCCGCTTACAGCTGTTGGATATCCCTGGAGGACGTGGGCTGGGATGCCGAGGAGAGCTGCAGGTAAGAGGCTGGAAGGCTGCAGGACGAACAGGGCCGGCAAACCTAAACACTTCCGGCCCGGGGGACAAGAAGAAAAAGGGGAGAGGAGAGTTTGAAGAGGGAAGAGTCGCAGAGGGAGAAGGAAAAGAGCCGAAACAGGCCGCTCGCTGTTGGGAAGCAGGGCGAGAGGCCAAGGATGACGACGATGACCAGAGACAGAGACAAAGGGCCGACAGACAGCGACCGACGGCAGGGCCGATGCAGGGGTACAGGCGGTCCGGAGGCAGACGAGGGCCGAAAGTCGGCGATGGCGGGCGGCGGCGCGAATTAATCGAGACGTGTCTGTTTCGTGATTCTCGTGTCGAGGCGAGGCGCGAGACGAACAAGGGCGGGGCAGCAGATAGAGAGACAGTGCATGAGGGGGGTGACTTGACACGGTGCGCGGCACGCTTCGGCTTGCGTAATGCTGGCTTACCTAAGATATTCGTCAACTCGGGAAGACTTCTTCGTAGATCTCTCCCTTGTCGAGCATCAACGCTGATGGCAGCTCGAGACATGTCATCTGGGACGAACCTCCTTTACAAGAGTCTCCTTCGCAAAAGGGACGAACGAGGTGTTCTCGGGGCATCACCGGATAGCTGCAATGCCTGTGCCGTGGTCTCCAGTGCCCGCCTCCCTGCCTCCCCTTAGCCTCTATCGCCATATTCTGCGCGAGGTTTCCTACCTGCCGCCTTCGTTCCGAGCCAACATCGCCGACGCCATCCGTCACCGTTTTCACGAGAATCGGGCCCATGGACCCCTGGTTAATACCCGTCTGGCCCGAGGTCGCAAGGTCTTGCGCGCTCTCAGGGCCGCCAACAGCGGCGACACATCCGTCATGACAAAGCTCGTCTACCTGGGTTTTGGTCGAACAGGCTTTATGAGGCGACGGCTCTTGTCCGAATTCGTCAAGCATCAGGGTCCTAGCGATTCCAAGACGCTCGACGCTCTGCTCGACAAAGGCGAAGCGCCCAAAAGCGACGCCCAAGAGACAGTCGAGCACAAGAGAAAGCCGAAAAACGACTTTTTCGTGAGATGGGATCAGCCCAAGCTATTTCAGCTCCTCAAATCCCAGCGGCAACAACAAGGCTCCGCCAAGCTGGCGACAAGTTGGCCAACGAGCCCTCTCAAGTCGATCGATCAGGACCAGTTCGTCCCGGAAAAGACCATCTGGGGAAAGCCGCCGTCTGAGATATTGCTGCGAGCGAAGCGGGCAAAGTGGTGGAAGTTGACGGCCGCCAAGATGTTGCCCCCCTTGGGCAGAGGTGAGTGGGAGCTTCTGGGACAGCTATCCGAGGGCGCTCAGGACAGCGAGAAATGGGCTGTGCCCCAGAGACGACGGGTCGCCCAGACGGTGCAATCGACGGATGAACCCGCACCGTGGGACTGGCGGGCCCATGCCTCGACAACGGTGGACAAGATCGAAAGGCCCAAATCGCTTTACAACCAAAGACGTTCAGGGCAGAGGCACAAGGGACCTTACGAGTTGCGCCAACGCAAGGACAAGATCCCAGCGAGGTGGTTTCGCAGGCATTACATCCGGACATGGCTGTCGACGCCCAACATAAGCCAGAACGCAAACACGCTCCGGTACTCGATCAGCTGGGGCAAGGTCGGGTCCAGAGTACCCAGTCCGACGCGGACACAGCTCGACATCTTCGAGGGCGTGGATGCAAAAGGCCAGCCGACTAAATTGGTCGACTAGTCCAAGAGGCTTGCGAGCTTGTCGAGAGCCGGACCATCGACACGCATTCCCACCCACTCGCTCATGGGCTTGGCGCCTATGCTCTCATAAAACTTGATGCTGGGCTCGTTCCACTTGAGCACCGACCATTCGAGTCGACGACCGTCCAAGGCGACGACCTCCCTGGCCAACTCGACGAGCAGGCGCTTGCCGTAGCCCTTGGCGCGGTGCGAGGGCTGGACGAAGAGGTCCTCGAGGTAGATGCCAGGTCGGGAGCGCCAAGTGCTGTAGTTGTAAAAGTACAGTGCCATGCCGACAGGCTTATCGCCACCGGGCGGCAGCAGCAGCAGGCAACGGGCGGGCCGCGAGGGCGAAGTCGGCTCCGTGTCGGCGACGGATGCCCGATCGGGAGAGGGGGCGAAGGCGAGGGTGCTGCTCAGGGACTCGACGGTGGCCTCGACGGCGTTGGGCTCGTTTTCGTACTCGGCCAGGCCCTTGATCAGGTCGAGGATGGCGGGAACGTCTGAGAGATGAGTGAGCAGACAGACAGCATGGTGGTGGGTGGCAGCGACTGACCCTGGCGGCAGGCGTGTCGCACCGTGACGTCGGAAGATGCCATGACTGTATGCTGTGGTCTGTCAGAGCTGTGTGCTACAGCCTACAGGTACTTCGTCCAAGGTCGTAGGGTCTGATTCTGCTGGTTGCCGTCGCAATGTCCGGCCTGATTCCGAAGGCGATGTCGGGCTGGGGCTTGAGGAGATGGGGGATGGTGTTGATGTGACACTGTGCGTGGGGTTGACGAATCGAGCGGGGTGAGTCGCTTTTGGTGTAAAACCTGCGGGAGAGTGACTTTCAGCTGCTGGGTTGGACAGTGGACTACTGTATGAAGAGGAGCCGTCTGTACTGTAGTCCTCTCCGGGATATTATTCAACCGAGTTGACCGCGTCCACGATAACGTCTCTTCCCGCCAAACACAATCTGCCTTCTTCACACCTACAGCCTACCTACGTCTCCCGATTCTCTGTTACACGTCTCTTAGCGTCGCAGGTTGGAAGCCCTGGTCCGGAAGCACTCGGCGTCCCCAGTTCCGTCCGGCCTTCTGATCAGTCGACCCCGGATTCTCGTGAGCTTCTGCAAGGTCCCATCCCGGCTTCAGGCAACCGTCTCCGGCTGCGAGCGCCAGACTGGGCTTTCACTGGGTCCGGTCGGATCGGCACTTACAAGGATTCAGCTCATCCTTTCCTGCTGGACATTCTTTGGAAGCACTTGAGCCTGAGTTGACAATCTTCTGTCTCAGTTTCACGCTTCCTAGATGGCGTGGCCTTGAGCAACGTATGATGCTCAGACTCAATTGCATTGATCACCGTGGCTTCGGGATGTTGGCTTTCCATGCCTCCGATAACGGCATTATGTGTTTGAAGTTATGGAGTTCGGATATCCCTTGGCTGGCACGGACATGGAAAGGCAGCTTTGCACGGGGAACAAGGACTCTGTCGGCTCGACTAGGGATGACAACTAGAAGATGAGACGACGAGTCATTGCTCCGAGACGGTCCATGGGGGATTTTCTCGATATCAGTCTGCGCTCGCATATGCATGTGGGTGAGAGCCCCTGTTTCTATGCTTGCCAAGCTAAAGTAACAACGTCTAGAACAGGGAGCGCTTGAGCTTCCCCATGAATTTGCAGCTGTCAGCCGAACAGTTTTCGTACCTACGCCGGCTAGCCACTGGCCCTAAGGCCACGTCCGACGACGTTGTTGCGTTTCGAGTCAGAGCCTGCCCCTGGAGACGCGGTAGCTCAATGCCAGTCTTTGGTCCAGCCAGCTTTACCCAGCGAGAGCGTCGATCAAATCGCTGTCGGAGCCTTCCCCAGAACGAGACTAGCCACACGGATTGAGTCGGTTTGAAGAGTGTCTCTTGTACAACGGACGGCGCCACTCTCTTCCCATTTTATACTCTCGACTGATCTTTCACTCGCTGGATGAAATATCAAAACTTCCCATGCCATTCTCTCGTCGTTGACTTATTCTCAGCCTATTCTCTTGCCAGGACGATGCTTTGCATCGAGCCTGGACAGTTCCGATGATTGCCGTACCAGATCAAGATGTCCCAATCGAGTTTTGGACGAATTTGGTCCTTGGCACGCTTTTGATCTTGGCCAGGGTCATTGTACGATGGAGAACGCAGACGTTTCGCGGCCTTGCCGTCGATGACTTTCTCATGGCCGCCGTCATCGTGAGTCTCGGTATCAAGACTGCTTGCCATCTTCCACGCTGACACAGGCGTCAGCCCATCTCCTTGGTGGGCGCAGGGGCTGGCTATGTCGTCGAGGCAGATACTGAAGGGCTTTCGAACGCCGGGTACGTTGACGTTCTCTCTTGTCGTTCGCAGCACTAATACTTGGTCAGCATGACACCCGAGGAGCGTGCCTCGCTCGATCCTGCAAGCCATGAGTTTCGCCTGCGGACGATGGGCTCCATGTTCCACATCTACGGCTGGATCTTGTACATCACGCTGCTGTGGATTCTGAAGCTGAGCTGGCTCTTTTACTACAAGCGTCTCGGCGAACGTGTCGATCATATGGCGCTCAAGGTCAAGCTCGGCATCGTCTTTTCTGCCGTTTCCTACCTGGTCGTTCTCTTCTCTATCCTCCTGGGATGTCGGCCCTTTTCCAAGTATTGGCAGATAAACCCGGACCCTGAGAGTGAGTTGGGTCTCTGAGATGGTGGGATGGTGACTGACGGACGCAGACTTTTGTCATCCATCCGAGTCGAATCTTCTGGCTTGGGTAGTTCTCTGGACTGATTTGACGACTGATTTATATATCATCGCGATTCCCTTGCCGGTTAGTTCTTGGTGTTAAAGCTAACCTCGGGGCTTTACACTGACAACGGCAGATGGTCTGGCGCACTCGCATCTCGATGCGGAAAAAGATTGGTCTCATGGCCATGTTCGGCGGAGGCATCTTGACCATCATCATGGGCGCCCTTCGCTGCGGCTTCATCCTCTTCGATGGAGACGTCGGCGGCGTAGCAGCCCGATGGTCCGACCGCGAAGTCTTCGTCGCCACCATCCTCTCCACCATCCCCGTCCTCCTCCCCATCGTCCGCCAGAGATTCTGGCCTCACAAAAACAGGCTCGGCTCTGCCAAGTCAGCCTCGAACAACCTCAGCGGATCGCATCCCCCGGAAAAGGGCATCGTGAGGCTTACCACGGTGACGCAACAGACGGTTACGCGGCAGAGTACGGGGTCTTTGCTACTGGACAGCGAGTCTTTGAGGGGGGATGTGGATAATGTCTCGTTGCCCATGGTTGTGATTGTGCCGTCTTTGGAGGAGGGGAAGGATGAGGCCGGGGACAAGGTTTGATGAGATGATTGGGTAGCTGTGGTTGGGGATGGGGATCTGGACAGTGGGTAATGCTCTCGTTTGTGTAGCCGATGGTGTCCGCGTTGAGGCAGATGGCTTGTTAGATGTTTAGTATTATAATATGGCACGGTCGATTACCCATACGTTCTGCGAGGCTATCAGTCTCGAGCGGATTTACAGACCTTGTGGTTTCAACCTGAAGATGGCAGCCTGGTGCTACGCGGCGTTCTCCATCTAGACTCAGTGCTAGATGTAGTTGATGATGGTGTACGACGTGGGCAGAATATGGAGCTGAAGTTTAACGGGAACAAAAGATAGGATACAAGAATCCACGACAATGGGGTTTGGCCTCTTCTCTCGTCTTGTCTATAAAAACAAAGTAAACGTGCTCATCTAGAACCAACCTCTCACCCCTGACAACGAAAACGATTGACATCAATCGATGAGTAGAGCAAGTGCCAAAGCACAACTCGGCCGATAAAACACCCAACAAAAGAACCCCCAGACGATAAACACCCAAACCCCTCTACCCCCCCCCCCCCCCCTGCACTAAAACGTCTTCCCATGAGTCTTGGGCTTATCCCCTCGCCGCAACGCCACAGCCAACTCCTCAAGACACGACGTCAACGAACGTCTCTCTCGGCATTGAAACGTAATCACTTCCAAAAGTCAACCGCCAAGCCAAAAAAAAAAAAATCAAGGCGTTTGCCCGTGACTTACTGCCGGGGTGTTTCTGCTCTGCCTTGAAGACCTCCATGAATTTGCCGTACTGCTCGGCTGACTGGTACGGCCAGGGCGCGTCAGCTGGGATGGCTTGGGCTTTGCAAGAAGGGGGGAGGGGGGGGGGGTTTACCTTGACTGGGACGCAGAAGTCCCATGGGTCGTTGTAGCGGGTTTTAAGGCAGGCGAGTTCTGGATTTGTTAGGGGGGGGGGGATTGGGGTGAGAGGCGGGTGTGTTTTCTTGTTGGTTGGACGTACTGGTCTTTTTCCCTTGTACGATGACTTGAGGTCGTGCCAGACAAGTTGAAGCCATAAACACCAGCGCCGCAGCAAGAGCCAAAGAAGCCTTCATCATACAGAATGCGCCGTAGAGACTATCGTGTACGATATGAATGTCTTGAGCAACAAATCTAGTAGCGATGTTTACACAGCAACGAATCTATCACCTCAACTCCCCAAGAAACACCAGGGCCCCCCAACATCTTTATACCATTCATCGACAGCCACGCCCATCTTGACTCTCCCAAGTTGCTTCGCCCGTTAAGCTCTCGCCCGTTAAGCTCTCGCGCGTAGGCTCCCAGCCCGTAAAGGTACCTGAAGCCCGAAAGAGAAACAATGACGTTTTTTTTTTAAATCGCGCAGCCTAGACACGAAGCTTCAGCGCCCCCCCCCCCTCCCCCCCTATATGCAGGCCACGCCCGACAGCTTGCAGGGGGGATTTGGCGGATGGGATTCCTCGCTTTTCGCTTGATTTGCTGACGAGGTGCTGGGCTGGGGATTGGGAGTCTCCGCGGGCCGCGGCGTGGATTTTGGTGGTTGTGGTGGTCGAGGCCGGGGGTTCAGGCTTTGGTGGTTGATTATATGGCCTGACGGGTCGGAATGGGTGGACTTATAGTTCTGCTTGATATCATGTTCCGGGTTATTTCCTTAATGCTCGGGGTTTGTATGGGGGTTTATGCGGTGGTTGCTGTGAGGTGAGCTGGATCTGGACCGATATAAGCGTAGCATTGAGGAGACGCGTGTCTACTCATCAACGCCCAGAACCTCACGTAAACTCCCGAATCACAGCTGAAAGCAAACCCACGACGCAAACCTAGCATCATCCGGCAAACCAGCAATAACCCAACACCTCAGCCTCAACAACAAACCAATCTCACCTAACGGAAGAAAGCCCCCCCTCCCTTCCGTCCCCCAACGAGCGACAAGCCTCGGCCGAGGGCGCCCAGCCGCGAACCTTGACGACAAGACGGCGCTCAGGGCATTTCTCGCGCCCGCAGCATGGGGATATGGGGGTTGGCATCGGCGATGGGCTCTGTGTCGTGATCGCTAGGCCGGGCGGGGGACTCCCTTGCGTCATCGATAGCCTCGTCGTCTTCTGGCTATAAGTATCTATACAGGACAGGACGGTTGTGGTCTTGCGAAGAGATGGGTTTGCTCTTCTTGACGAGTGGGATGGAAGGGCTCTTGGGTAGGTTTCGTGTCTATTGCCCAGGCCTAGAGTCATCTCCCTGAACGTCTTGCCTGTCGCCGAAGTGTCGCTCTTGGTCAGGATCGGTCAATTGGGCAGTTGAGAGAGAGGACGACTCCAGAGTCTAGAGTCGAGCGGTGGCAAAGACACAGGATGGTGAATTGAGCACAGCAACGATAAGCACATGCACTCGTCAGACATCCATCACTTCAACTCTCCATCCCTCCCAACGCCACGGAACCCTCAAACTCCATCTACCCTTGATCCGCTGCAACCCACACCAAGCGCCAACACCACCCAACACCCCCCCCCCCTATATGTAGAGCCGGTCAGTGCCCAAGCCAAGCACAGACGAACGGGTGAGAGGCGCCATGGACGAAGGCGTTTGCCAAGGTGGTTTGTCGTCTCGTGACTGCTTTGCTTGGAAACTGTCGTCGCCATCGCACTGCTATCGCCGTCGAGCTGTGGGACTGCTTGGGGCCATGGTGTTCATTGGGTTAGTGAGTGGGATTGATGCGACGACTCTACCTTACAGTAGGGTGAGATTAGGCATCACTGTGTTGAAGAACCGACAGCCAGTTCCGTTCCATCGGAGGATGGACGGTCATCTGGACATTCTTGGACTTGGCCAGTACGATCAAGGTGAGTTGGCTGCGGTATCGTCGACGGCATGTTGGCCATGTCGCTCCGTGTGTCATCGTCAGTTGCATCTCACGAGGATATCCTACCGTCTTCTACATGTTCTATTCTCTAATCCGCGAGCATTTGCACCATCTCAGATAGACATCGCACTGGCCTGGCGAAACAGATCGCTCTGACCCAATCTCTATCCATCATTATTGTTGACCAAGATAAAAAAAAACATTTGATGATCTTTGTCCGATCCTTGCCTGGCAGGTTTCTCTCCAATGACTCTATGACACATCCATCGTGGGGGGCATCGGTCCACCAATTTGGCTCGTCAGCCAGACATGCATCCTCTCAGAGGTATGTGTCTTTTGCGGGAGTCGAACCCGCACCGTGCCCGGCCAATCTCAAAGTCAGGTTTTATCTTCAGCGCTTTTCTTAAGTCACTGGCTTGGGGGACGAGGTATCCCTCTGTCTCCCCACGGCGCACAGATACCGGAAGTTCCAGGGGAGGTACCATCCCCTCCGAGCTCACTGGCACACATCTTTTAACCACTATGGCAAATCCTGGACGATCATCTCAAGGTGACACTTTGGCTACAATCATTGCCTATATACTTTTGACGCTCACAGCCTGCTCGTGTTCGAACTTTTCTGCTCACCACGCCCTCGCTATGCATGGCCGCAACAATGTCACCGCCATCTCAGGCTCGTCTCTGAGCCCTTTCAATCGTGTCGTCTTCCTAGAAGATGCATGTGTTGCGGATGACGTCGACGCAGTAGCAAGTCATCAGAGATCGACAGCGCCGAGAAAAACAGACATGTTGATGCCCTGGATGGAACTATTATCCTCTTGCAGAAGGCTGCTGGATCGGGAATAGAGGCTTTGAATGTATTCTTAGTGAGGCCGTGCGATAGCATCGTCATCGTGGGAACACTGCGGGCGCCTTCTCATTGAGCCTCTTCTGCCGTCGCTGTCCGATGGCTCCAAGTCCTTGTCTGTCGGTTAATGCGACCGGTATGTGAGGCTCTGCATATCTCCAATGTCTAGTTAAAGTGGCTCTACGCTTCAGAAACTTGGCTGCATCTTGAGTCGGGCATCTTGGATTCGTCCCGATTGGTCCCTAGAACCGGTGCATATAGCACTCTTCTAGGCGGTGGAATACCTTTTGAATCTTCATGAAAGAAAGAAGCCATATACTCTCTCGATCAAGTCCCATCGTGTACTCGTAAGTTCATCTCAGCCAGCCAATATACATGAAGCCACAACCGTGCAAAACATGTCCACCCACCCACTCCTCGATTGTCGTAACCTTTCGTGAACCGCTATGCATCAGACTACACGTAGACATTATGTGATGAACCCCCCTTGGCTATCGGCCACCGCGAGAGCGAAACCGGAGAATCACTCCCACTCCCTACACTCTTCCCATCCTCACCTTCAATCCCTTTACGCTCTTCCTTACCTCTCGCTCTCTCCCTAACACGTCCTTGCTTCGCCTTTCCCTTTCCCGTCTTTCTCGCCTCCCGATTCCACCTGCTCAATCTTGTCTTGTTCTCGTCTCCGGCTGGCGAGGTCTTTGCTTCATCTGAACCTTTCGCTTTTTTCCTCCAGCGGCCTTTACCCTTGTCTTTGCCCATGCGGAAGAAGCGGCCGACTTTCTTGGTGAAGCTGGGCTGGTCTTTCACCGCTGCGGCATGGTTCACGTTGGCCAAGTCGACGGAGACGTAGGATCTAGCCTTGTCGAGCTGACGCAGTGTAGGATGGCTAGTTCTTTTCTTTCCCGTCTTGGGCTTGAGGAACTCTCTGTCCTCTTGCGTCAGGGGCTTTCCAAACTGCTCAAATCTTGCGCCTGCTGCAGTACGGGAATTGGTCTTTTCAGCTTGCATGCCAGGGCCCGGCTGAACTTCCCTGGACGGCTGTATCGGGTGGAACTTCTCTCCTCTGCCTCTCCATAGAGACTCGGATCCCTTTCCAAGGGATTCTTTAGACCGGAACTCAGCCTCGCTTAGAGGCTGGCCGTGTCTCTTGACCGTCCAGTACACGTCTCCCGCGTCCGACTGGAACTGGGTGTTCTCCTTGGGAAAGAGCCGGTTCCTCTCTGCAGCAATTGCAGACTTTTCGATTCTCTGCGGTGAATCGTTGGCTGTTCCGAGATTCTTGGCTCCTGCGGGAGGATGGTCCATCTTTGCGGCTTGCCGAGGTCCAGTCTCAGCATCCTTTGCTTGTTGAGGTCTAGTCTTAGCATCTTTCGCTTGGTCAGGCCGGATTGCCGACTTCTGAGCGATCCCGTTCATCTTTCCCCCTTTGCCGCCATTCTTTGACTTGACCTTAAGACCCCCCCCTTCATACATCCCAACTCCCCGCAATGCAGCCCTCAGCCAACCGGGCAAGTTCCTGAGCTGCGTCTTCTTCACGGGCAAAGCAGCAGCAGCATCTTGCACTTTCTTGACGGGCCGCATGACATCAGAATGCTGCTTCTCAGGCTTGCTCATGCCCCCTACTTCTTTCTTCCGCGGCGTGCTAAACTGTCCCCCCATAAGCTTCGCCGGCCTTTCGAAAGCTTGCTTCTCCTTCATCCAGGCCATCTTGCTCGACGCTAGAGACTCCGTGCTGGACTCTGTGAAACCAGGATTCTGCTTATGAGGCTTTTCCCTGGACGCCGGCTTGCGGTTGCTCTTCTCCGGAAGCCCCGGCCTGACTCTCCGGTCCATTGGAGACAGTGAACTGTGGCCGCCATCTACCGGGTGCGTCTTGCGTGACTTTCCGAGTTGAGCGGGGGTAAAGGAGTGCCAGGTGCGTTCCCGGCCGATGTCTTTCAACATCTTGGAGCCGATGCTGCCCGTGCTGGCGCTTTTCCTGAGATTGTCGCGGAACATGGGTGATGGGCTGGACAGTTGTGGCGCGGCCATGCAGGGTGTGGTCCAGAGGATGAGGGTGAGATATAGAGCGAGCAGGAGAGCCGAGCTGACTCCGCCAAGGGGCTGGCCCATTGTGATGTGAGGAAGTAGGAGGAGAAGAAGGAAGAGAGGGATTCCAAGATGGAGAGGCCGTGGTTAGTACATGTACATATGACGACACCAATGTATGTATGTAGAATGAAGATGTACACGATCAGCATCGTCTCACGACATCAGCCGTGAGGCTCGATATGTGAACATGACCGTGATAGATAGCTGGGTCAACACCAGCTGGGCTGCCAAGAAGTGGTCCCATCAAGGTGGTCTCATATCTGTTTCAGTCGACGCGGAAGGCTCTCTTTATGTTCAGAGCCAGTTCAATCCAAACCATAACCCGGGAAAGGCTCCGCTCCCAATGGCCCCATGTATGTGTGTATGTACGCAGGCAAAGTAGCTAGCAAACTCTGACAGTTATACACACAGCAATCATGACGTCTTGTCCCATCCCGAGTGCGCAACACGTTTTGCAGCGGGCTGATGGCTCCCTATGTTACGACTCTCAGCGCGGCAATGGGCCTTGAGCGGGGGAATGCAAGTTTTGCAGCCTGTTCTGGCCTAATCATGCGGTCCCTGTGTTGATGGAAACTTTGTGTCTATAGGTAGCCTTTCCGCTATATCTTGACGGGCCATGGCGTTTGGCTCGGCAGGTCCGAGGATGGGTTCGGTGGATGGGAACGAGGCCTTGGGCTATCCAAGGTGTGAGGTGAGCGTCTTGAGATCTACACATATGCGTTCATATGTATATGTATGTAAATGTGAACGTATTCAATTCTTCTCTACTGTTGCACCTACAGCCTTCAATGCCATCCATCCCGCTTCCTCTTCCTCCTTGTCCTACCATCTACATGTATGTATCTTGTTCTCCAGGCACAGCAAAGAATGAATGTGATCTTCACCCCACCCCACGCAGCTCAGTGGCCCGAAGAGCAGCACAGAATCACAAACCGTGTCGATCCTCCCTGCTGTATCATCCATCCGTAAACCTGTGCAACACTTCTCTCAATTGCCGTGACGAACCGTCCCAGAGCTCTCTCAACCCAATCAGGATCGTCCATGTACATACCGCTCCAAAACATATAAATACCAGGCCTTCCGTCTCAGTTGGCCGACGTCCACCTTTCACCAGACACAAACGTCCCTCGGTCCCATGCTAACCCTTATCTCGTCCACACGTGGGAAGCGGCCAAGTCCATCTCCGCTTCAGTCCGGAATGGGTCTCGTCGTGTCTCTCTTCGTTCTGGCTCTTGCCAGTCTTGCTCAGGCCGATGACTTTTCAACTCAGGTCGCGAGGAACTTTACACAGATGCTCGAGGCCAGAGCGTACCTGAACTGGAACGAACCTCCGTACACGGAGGAGTCACGGCACTACGGGCTCTGCCGCCGGTTCCCGTACAGCCCCATTGTGCGGAACATCCGTCGACAGCTGATACGGTACCCTTCGGGACCGGTCCGGGTTCGCTACGATACCATTTCGCAGAGACGCGTCCTCAATCTCAAGCGTGAGCCCATGACCATCAGACAGGAGGACTCACAATGGCTTGTCCAGGGCGTTTCCAAGACGTGGCACGCCGGGGCAACCCTTACCCAGGGCAAGGTGGCCATCTCAGGCGGAACGGCGCACACGACCTTTGATCAGACGATGCAGGTGACGGGCCGGAACCTGGAGGAGTCGTGTCCAGGCGGACATGCTTGTCACTTTGAAGACTGGGTTTACTATGCCGAATGGACCGGACGCTGTCGAACGCAGGTGATGAACAAGAATGGCGACATCTGTCGCGATAAAGCTGCCCGTATCTTCGAAAGCGGCCGCCGCTTCTGCAGAGGCCTAAACAGCCTCAAAATCTGCACATCCCGACTCGAATGCACCCTCAGACTCCCCATCCGCGACGCAAGCGGCTCGCCACTGAGCACAACCGTCTTCATAAGAGAGAGTCACGTCACGCCGCCTCTCGCCGTAGCCGTAGACGGACCGTGCATCTTCCGGCTCGACGACAGGCGGTGGTACGACTCGGACGCTGATACCTTTTGGACAAAGTACGACGTTGATGCCGATGGAGAGCAGCGGTGGGTTTTGAGGGGCGAGTTTGAGCCTGTGCCTGCGGTGCCGGAAAAGTTGCTGGGGGAGTGTCGGCTTCCGGGGGATGAGTTGGGGAAGAGGGACTTGGGGGTTGAGGGGGGGTTTCGGACGGTTGATGTCAAGGTTGTTGGGGGGTTTGGGTCTTTGGATGGGAGTTATGAGTATTGAGCTTTTCTCCATCTTCTGGCGAGCGTGCTGACATATGTATATATGTCGGGCGTATGAACTCGAGGCGAAGCGTTGTTCATTTGCCGAGAGAGTAAGACTTGTTTCTTGTTGTGCTTTCTTATAAGTTGTTTCTCAACTATGACATGGGACGTTCCTCTCTTGCGCGTGCTGAATGTATCTATCGGATATCTTTCTACGACTAC
This sequence comes from Ophiocordyceps camponoti-rufipedis, assembly GCA_002591395.1. Taxonomy (NCBI): domain Eukaryota; kingdom Fungi; phylum Ascomycota; class Sordariomycetes; order Hypocreales; family Ophiocordycipitaceae; genus Ophiocordyceps; species Ophiocordyceps camponoti-rufipedis. The sequence goes on along the minus strand of NJES01000034.1, from coordinate 35,063 downwards.
CTGAGTCTGATCCAACCATTTCTCAATCCTTCGGTTCTCTCTATGCCTCCACCTTTCCATCAATGTTTCCAATCTTGAATGCCTGCATACCTCCCACCTTGCCACGTGTATCCATGTCTCTTTGGCATCCAGCCATCTATCCCCTCTTCTTCTTTCATCTTCATCCTGTACTCTTCTTACAGCCCCGTTCCTACATGACTCAAACCTTCTCCTCTCGATCTTCACCCTTCAACTGTCCAAACCCTCCCTCTCTTCGACGGAACCCCAACCCGCCAATAGAGGCCCCCAGCATCAAAACAGCCAAGTAAATGATAAGCCCTCGCCACTTACCACCGCCGTAACTCGACTGCGGACCGGTGCTCTCGCCAGACGCCACGACGGCGGCTCCCAGATATCCCGACACGATGCAGGCCAGACCTCGAATGGCCATCAGGGCGCCGGAGACGAAAAGCTGCTCCTTGGGCTTAGTGGTGTCGTTGACAACCGCCTCCGCCATGTGGCTTCTCAGCACGATGAAGCTGAAGGAGAAGGCTCCAAAGAGGATTGCTTGGATAACCATGGCCCAGTAAACGCGTCCAAAGCCCCAGACGATGAGTATGGAGAAGCCGCTAACCAGAGTGCTGAGCAGAAGCGGGATCAGGGGTCCGATAGAGTCACTGTTACCGAGTTAGCTTCTCGTCCTACTTGAGAAAGTCAAGATGAAGAGACTCACGTCAAAAGCCCTAAAAGAGGCTGCCCAATCACCCCAGACAAGCTCATGGTAGTGATAAGAAGCGCCCCATGACGAGCCGGAACGCCAAAATCAGACGCGTAACTCGGCAAATACGCCGAGGGGAGAAAGTTGCTCAAACCCTGAAACATCATGGACAACGCAAAGAGCAAGAAAAGAGGCTTCCTCAACGACCCTAGCGGAAGTTTCCCGGCTTCTTCGTCGTAATCGAGCTTGGTCTTTCGAGGATGCACGGCGAACATGCAGACAGATATGAGGACGCCAGCTGTGAGACTCCAGAGTAGTAGCGTCAGGCGCGGGCCGTAGTGGCTGAGGAAGAAGGAGAAGATGGGTGATAAGGCGGCGGCGGAGATGTTGTTGGAGCCGAAACTTGGATCCGTTAGTTTCGATGGTTTGAAGGATATACATGTACATGTAGGGAAGACTCACAATATTCCGTTGGCGAGACCTCTTCGGGTCACGAACCATTCGTCGACGAAGCTGACGGACGGAGCAAAGAGAAGGCCGCCGCCGATGCCGTAGAGCAGGCCCTGAGTGATGATGATTTGCAAAGGCTGGTTTCGTCAGTCAAGCACACAAGAGGAATAGATAGGTAAACGCACTGTTTTAGAAAAGGCGGCGCCAAGAGAAGAGATGACAACAAGAACAGCGCCAAGCCACATGAACAGCTTGCGACGATCCGGATGGGGGCTGAGATAATGCAGCAGGAAGGGGGCCATGAGTTGAATAGTTCCCTGGTCTCGGTGAGTGATGAACGCTTAGAGGGTTCGGGAGACGGACGACGAGGGTGGTGCTTGTTGAAGCAACGAGCTGGTTTCCAGCTGTGACGCCGTGGTGGAAGTAATAGTCGCGAAAGACACCACAGGCGCTTCCAAAGCCTATGCGAGAAGTTAGGAGTGATGAAACAGGGAGAGGACGACGATACGAACCCCAGGAGATCATTCGGATGCAGGAGACGGCTGCGAGAACCTGCCAAGCATGACGAGGCTTGTCTTTCTCAAAGGTCGAGACTTCTGTCCTGGCTGTTGACGAAGCGTAACGCCTCTGTGCATCCCTGTTTTCGCGATGCATGATTTCGAAAGGAGCGAGATAATTCGTTGTGGTGAATAAAGGTAAACGACGATGCAAACTCGGGTTTCAAGATGCAAATTCAGATAGAGACTGATGTTGGGCAGAGAAGTAGGTGGCGGTGCTGATATACCGCTGGGAATCGGGTTGAGTTTCATGATGGTTGCGTTTCGCCGACGAGGGTGGAGTTTTCTGTGTTGTGACGTTTTCAATGGGCTTAGCCGTACAAGATTCCACGATGCTTTCACTCTATTCATGCTGGATGATTACATGAGTGAAAAGCCTGAGGTTGATCAACTCGTTGACGTCAGACAACTCAACAACAGAGTTCCTCTCAACATGAACATCCATGCCTGATAATGGCACACGGTGTCAACGCAACGCCACATGCAAGGTGGCTTCCAGGGCGGGCTGCAAGTGATTCATCGACATACGTAACCAACGGGCCATGAGATCCGGGCGGCATCTTCGGACCCCAATCTATTTCCGCAGGCTTACGAACGACTAGAGGGCTTTGGATTCGTATAGCGTCAGCCTCTCCGAGCAAAGCCCCTGTAAGCGTACCACGGATATCACATACATGTAGATACTGGAGCCGGTCTGTCCGTCGTGTTCCATGCCGTCCCTTCTGTGCAGCAAGACATGCACGTTATACGCAACACAAGCCGTGTCCCCCCTCAACAGCCTGTCTCGGTCCTCGACCCGTCACCCTCACTGCCGCAGATGGTGTAGCCTTTCCCCCCGTTCATACGGCTTCTCTTGATAACGACGCTGTGTAACGGGAAACGGGCTTCTGTCTCGGTGTCCATCGGCATTGCGCCCCCCAGCTCAGCCTTGGGGCCCAAAGGGGCTGCGATTGACGGCTGGCTGACCCTGCAGAGGATGAGAAAATGGGAGGCTCCCTTGTGGCATACATGGCGGGCGGCGTAGATAAGAGGAGGGTGGTGGCCCATGTCGTCTTGCTTCCGTCGTCTTTCTCGTTTGAGGGGTAGCACGCTCTTGTTGTCGTCTTGATCTCTCGAGGGTAGCACACTCTTGTTGTCGTGTTCATCTCTCCTTTTGTCGTCCCCCTCCCTCGCTCGAAGAGTAGCACTCTCTTCTTGTCATCTTCATCTCTCTCTCCTTGCGTCTCCATCTCTCGCCCTCACTCAGCTCCATCAAAGCACCATGGCAACCCTCACAGCCCAGACAACGCTCGTACCAGAAACCAGCTCCAGCTCGCTCACAGCCGCCTCTCCTCCACCATCGCACAAGCCCCCGACCAAGAGACTGGTCCTCTTCTTCGATGGCACCGGCAACAGCTTCAGCGGCTCCAACGCCGACACAAACGTCATCAAGATGCTCAACAAGCTGGCACGCAGCGACTCGAATCAGCTGCACTACTACCAGAGTGAGCCCTCTGCTTCTCTCTTGTCTCAAGAGTTCAACTACTTACATCTGTGTGTCAAGCTGGCATCGGCACCTACGACGTTAGACACGAGGGCTCCGTCGATAACAACTGGCTCGTTCAGAAATGGAGCTCGCTTCTGCAGACGATGGATCAGGGCTTTGGCACTACCTTTGCCGCTCATCTCATGGCCGGCTACCGCTTCCTGATGCGCTACTACAACGCCGTACGTCCCCATGGCTTCACCATAGTCTCTTCCATCGCTGACCATCCCCTTCAGGGCGACAAGATCTACATGTTTGGCTTCAGCCGCGGCGCCTTCATAGCCCGCTTCCTCGCCCGCATGCTCAACACCGTGGGCCTCCTCTGCAAAGGCAACGAAGAAATGGTCCGCTTCGCCTACACGCTGTACCGCCGCCACCTCCAAGGCGAAACCCAAGCCGTCAGCGAAGAAGTCGAAGCCTTCAGCCGTACCTTTTGCCGCCGGGAGACGATCCCCGGTGGTAAAGCCGGGGCCGAGACCAACGTCCGCGTCTTCTTCCTCGGAATCTGGGACTGCGTCAACTCGGTTTCTGTGCTGGAGCGGAATGCTCCCGCTGCGGCTACCGTCGCGGGAACGGCTCATCATGTCAGACACGCCGTTGCCGTTGATGAGCGTCGTGTCAAGTTCCGGCCTGCTTTGCTGGCGCAGGATGCTCGTTCTGCCAACTCGGACGAGGATATACGAGAGGTTTGGTTCCCGGGCTGTCACGGTGATGTTGGCGGTGGGTGGCCTGCTGAGACGGCTGCTCCTACTGGGGGACTTGACCAAGGGGGTGGGAAGTGGCAGAAGCTTCGCTCTCTGTTTCGAACCAGGAAACCTGTCAAGAGCACGGCTCACGCTCGGGAGGACAAGTTTCAGATGAGTGACGTGCCGCTTGCGTGGATGATGAGCGAGATTCAGGCCATTGGTGAGACGGTTCCTGAGGCCGCCTTGCGGTTCGGTCCGAGTGCCTGTGGGTTCCATCGTCGGTATAAGGAACGAAGGGAGCAGACGAGGTCGAGCGTGCTTCACGACTCGCTGCGGTTCGGTCACGGAACTGGCTTCTTCCGCGTCTTGCTATGGCGCTTCCTCGGTAAGAGTCATGGTATAATCCTATCAGATGAATAAGACTAACACGGACTCTAGAATACATGCCCTTCATCTCTCGCAGGGAACTCATCCAGGATAAATGGGTCAACAAGCGGCTCCGTCCCAACCGGGGGAGCGCCCGCGACATTCCTCCAGACGCCGTCATGCACGAGTCTCTGGTTGAGCGTCTGCAGTTAAACCACCACTATCACCCGCTCAACAACCATGGTGATGATCTCGATCCCTGTCTCAAGTGTCATGGACGGGCTGCCGAGTTTAAGCTAGAACGAAGCGACCGTCCTGAGCATAAGACGTACGTCTTTGCTAAGTTGTTGAATGGGACGAATGGGGTCAACGGGACGAATGGGATCAATGGGACTGATGGGGTGCATACGAACGGTACCAATGGTTACGGTATGATGGCTTAGATGATGGAAGACGGTTGATCTTTTCAGTTTGTGTCGTTGGCGGGAGTTTGGAACGGATTGGGAACGTGTATTGAAGGTTACTGTACGGTCTAGGTCAAACAAATTGCCAGGAGAAGTCGGCTATTATATGTATTGCTTCCGATACCAAGTCTCGGTTACGAAGAAGCGTTTCAACAATACCCGACTTGCTTCGAAGAAAGGCTCGTCCTTTTATGCTACCAAGCAAAGTCAGGAAACTCGCCACGGCTATAGCAGTTGACTTTCCATCTCAATGCATCGATGCCACTGATCAAATCACGCAGCCAAAGCAAGAACTGGCTACATGTAGGCTCTTGAAATTCCCTGTTTGATATTCAGCAGGATCCGAGTATTGCTGCGAATGCGAGAGAATAGCAGCCCGGAAATGCCCATCGCCCTTACCAGGTCTTCCTACATATAAGATGACAACAATTCTGAGCAATATTCTCAACTTCACCTTGAGCAGGCCCGGCTTCTCGAAGTACAAGAAACTCAGACCTGCGCGTTTAGCAGATATCAATGCCGCTGCGTTGATTAACACGGCCTCGAGCTTCAGCCCGAGGCGATGGCAGCCTTCGTCCAGCTCTTCTCCACTCGCTTTCATTACCACCGGTTTTCCGTATGAAGCTGGACTGCTGCGTGACATTGAACATCATGTCTGTTCCTCGCATAATCACCGCTTCGATACATGTATTGACCCGAGGCGGTGAGGTCTGCATCATGCTATAGGCGAAGAGTGTATGTATTACTCGCATATAATGTCTGAATTAAAAGCCTCACGAGGGTAGGAGGGCGCGAGGACGAATAGTGATGTAAACCTATCTGTGTTTGCAAACATGAATATATATAGAGCCAGCTCTTCTGAACCAGAACTCATCAGCAGCAAGACTCCAGTCCTTCATCTTACAGCTCAACTTATAGCAACTTTAATCTCTCAAAACTTCCAAAACTTCAAAATGCAGCCTTCAATCATCATCTCTCTCTTCGCCGCCCTCGCCGGCTCAGCCATGGCCGCTCCCGGAAAGACGGTCTGCCCTTCGGGAACGGTATACGATGAAGCAGCGGGCAAATGCTTCCTCTCATTTGGAGCACCGTAATAACGAATCCTGACGCCGTGTACCGGTATCGAAGCTGATGCCCTCTCTAGCGATTCTTCCAACTCTCGTCGTCCCTCCTACGGCAAGTGTCCCGATGGTACTCAGCGTGATGCCTCGGGTATCTGCCGTCGGCTTCTTTGGTAGGCTGGTTTACTGTGCGAGATGAAGTTGTGGAGGGGAAGGTAGTGTCGGGGAAAGCATAGATGATAGGAGGAATATAGTGCACTGAGGTGATGAGATGTGACTTGTGAGTGAGATTTTGAGTCATGTGTTTGCTAGACGAGCCTGAAGCCCGAAAGTCAACCTATCCTTGAGGAGCTGCGTGATCAAGGCCTGTACATGTAATGACTTTGGCTGTCATACTGAAAAGACTCCGATGCCGTCAACTTATGCTTGAATGGATCTCAGTTGATCATCAGCGGGTCTGCAAGATCAAGAGCTGTTGATATGAAGGCTATCAAAGCAGGCCATTCAAGTCTAATCCTGGTAGTTGTGATAAAACAGTTGTTTAAAACTCGTCGTGTAAGTCTCTGGCCCAGATCTCCCGCTTAGCGTCTTTACTGACATAGTTACGGCTGTCGATCTGGCGAATGCGTCTGCTGATTTCTCTAGAGGCACATGGATATTTTCAACGCGATGGTCATCTCGTCTCATTCGCAGCTGTATGTGATTTGAAACGCAGCAGCTTACCTGAATGGCTGTTTAGATGCTTTCCTTCAGAGATGGAGCTGTTGACTTGTTGTTCATTACATGCAGTCTTCAACACTCCATCCTTATTCTCGTCATTGTGCCGTAAACTTGACACTTTTAGTTCTCTTCGTAGGCAAGACATCAAAGACCTAGCGAAGATCCGTAGTTGAAGAATATATACTGTAGTCTAACTGCACACAAGTCCAATCGGGCCAGACTATATTGCGCGGTGGTGCGACCTTCTCGAAAAAATCCGCCAACATACACTTCTGTCGCTGGTATGACCCGCCTCTCGCATCCTCCGCCAAGTCGGACATCGTCTGCGCGTCATGACGATTAGAAAAGCCAAGCACAGGTCGCTGCAGCCCGAACATCGAACATGAGGAACCTCTGTGCTTCAGACGGTGAAATGCCCTGATTGAGCGGCTCAGATAACATCAAACCCGCGTCCCCCCCCTTGGCAATACCAAGACATGCTCACGAGCAACAAAGGGCATCCCCGGAATCATGAGTCAGGTTCCCGTCAGTGAACCGTGGAGCAACGGCGGAGTCGGCATGAACTATTGGGGAGCATGCGGGGATGGCTGGGGTGAGGCTTGGTTGTGGTCACGGGTTGTTGAGGTGGTGGCGTCTGGTTTCAGATTCAGATTGAAGTTGAGCATTGTTCAGCTACATGTATCTAGAGATGGTTATGACTATGTGTATACCCAGGGCATACAACTGGAAGTAGAAGAAGCCTGCTCACGACTACCCTCAACCTTGAAGAGAAACCAGTCAGGGTATCCAAGTCCAGCCATCACTCCAGTTCACCCCATCCTAAGCATCCCTTCAACCTCCAAGCTCCCCTCTCAGCCTCCCCCATCCCTCCCCGCCTCCCCACGGCACCACCGGCACGGATCCCCCCTCCCGAATCCCAACTCCCTGCCCTCTCACAATCCATCCCCCAGACTCCCGGCCTCGATACCCCCGATCATCAAGCATAGAAAGCTCCCTGCCATCTTCTCAGTACATGTAGAGCGCCTGCCCATCCGCAGCGGCCTCGAGACAGCAGAGTTTACGTCGGAACCTAGGAGCGTGACACGGGTGCATCCCGCTCGGGTTTCACAGGACTGCTGCTCTGTCTTTCTAGGCCCTGGTTATCTACCGTTGTAGCTCACGACTTGGCAGTTAACAGCCTATCGTCACAGTCGCAATCAGACGTAAAGAGGCAACGCATCGATGCCCCTATCCGGTTACTACCCGTACAATGCCAACTTTTCACCGTCTCCCCCATCCCTCACCACCACCAAGCCCGTCAAAAACTCGGCAGAGAAACCCCCTCCCCATCTTGTAAGAAACGTGTTCACGGTAAACTACCTGATAGCCCACCACCAAAGACCTCCATATAACATTGATAGCAGTTCCTCCCCCCAACATAGCGGCCACCCGCGGAAAAAACCCAATCAGAGCTTCAAAGAAGTCCGCGGCGCCCGACGTCCGGAAACACACGCACGTCCATTCCGCCCAGCGCGGAGACGGGCCAGTCACCAGCCGGCTTCGAATGAAACGCTCACCAACGGCCAGCCAAAACGTCTCATCCGGGCTTCTGCCTCGCCCGAGGCCTGCATTCCTGGCTTGATCCAGACTTGTGCTTCTGCGAAGACGACGACGGGTGCCATCGTCGGGCCTTCTTGCTGGAGGGGCTGCCGTTTGGCGCTCGAGATAGGGGAGAGGGTTGGCTTGACTTGGTCTGTCTGGCCGGCTTGTCATGTCAGCCTCGCCCCTTTCAGCACATTCCAGCATCATATCAAGTCCGACAGGCAAAGATTCCACCTATATTCGCTCCCGTCGGCCCTTTTTCTTCTTGCTCGTCTCTTCTGTTCCCGTGCCCAGGTTTCAAATCGCAAAAGTCAGTTTCCTCTCCCCCAAAGGTCCAAGCACAGCTGATACATACATGTACAGCCAGAAGGAATATTGAACTACATGCAAACACCAAACGAGGAGGGCGGATTCGGTGTGAAACCCGGGCGGTTATGCAGCAGCGGGCAGCACCTCCAAGTCCCTCATCTGACAGTGACGGTTTGAGACGCCACGAATCATGTCTCGACGAGCAAAGGCAGCTTGCTTCTTTATTAGGAGCCTTGTCCCCTCGTGTCTCGTCATGCTTGGAGCTGCAGTCGTCGTCTTCGTCTCTTGACCGCCTTTGCTTCAAGAGCGTCCGTCCGAGGTTCCCCATGGCCATGAGCGTGATGTCGGCCGAGTCCGAGCCTCCGCCTGGGACGGTTGAGCTGCTGGCGGGTGCGTGCTTTGCCATGATGACGCGGTTCGAGCTGATGGGTTTGTCTCTTCAGCGCATGGCGGGACCAGCGAGGATGGCAGCATTGTCCTGAACCCTATGCCGTCGGATGACCCTGAGGATCCTCTGGTTCGTCATTGATCTCTGGCTGTATCGTTTCTCTTAAACTCACAGGTTTCTAGAGATGGGCCATGTGGCGCAAGTGTCTCAACTATACCATCATCATTGCTTCGTCGACAGCCAACTTCACCGCGTAAGCCCACTCATGACTGGATACAATCAACAGCAACTTGCTAACAAACAAAAGTCTCTCAACTCAGCCTCTCTTCTGGGTCGAGATGGTCAAGGACATGACCAAGACAACTCTCGAGGATCTAGCCAACGCTCAATCCGCCCAACTCGTCGGCCTCGCCATCGGCTGCATCATCTTCATGCCCCTGGCCAACAAGTACGGGCTTCGATCCAACTACATCATCATGATGATCTTTTCCTCTGCGGCGGCCTGGTGGTCTGCCTACATGAAGACCGTTCCCGAGCTGTACGGGTCGAATTTCCTCTTTGGCATCGCCGGCTCCATCAACCAGACCGTCATCGCCATGACTGTTCGTCGCCACTGTTCTCATCTCAATGATTCTTCAACTGACACGTCTTAGATCAACGACATCTGGTTCGTCCATCAACGAGGCACCGCCAACGGCATGTTCTTTCTCGGCATGATGTTTGGCACCTTTCTCGTCCCCATTGCCGCCGGCTTTCAGAGCATCAGAGACGGCTGGCGCCTCTCATACGTATCGCTAGCCATAGCTCTCACCATTCTCCTCCTCATAACCATCCTAGCCCTCGAGGAAACCAAATTCATCCGTCCGTTAGAGCTCGAGCCCACCATCGACGACAAAGACGGCATATTCAAACTCGAATCATTCGAATCCGAACTCGCCCGAGGCCCCTCCAACGAGAAGCCTCCCAGAAACAAAAGAGGCGGTTTCGACTTTGGCTTCATCCGCAGAGCAAGACTCCAGTTCATCACCAAGTCAGACGAGTCCATCTGGAGGGTCCTCTACTCGCCCATCAAGTCCTGGTGGTTCCCGCAGGTTCTCTTCGCCTCGATACAGCTGGGGTCGAGCATCTGCTGGCTCGTCACCATGGGAACCATGAGCTCACTCCTCTTCTCCGCTCCGCCCTACAACTTTGACGCTGCTGGGCTGGGATACATGACTCTCGGGCCCTTTGTCGGCGCGGTTCTCGGCTCTATCTACGGCGGCTATCTGACGGACAAGGCCATCATCTGGCTGTCTAATCGGAACAAGGGCTGGTTCGAGCCCGAGATGCGTCTCTGGCTGTATCCCCTGCCAGCTCTGGCCATGGCCGGAGGCTTGATTCTCTTTGGCGTCTCGGCCGGCATGGTGAGTTCTCGTCAACTTCTTTCCCTCCTTGAGCGCTGGAGATCTAACAATGTTCTAGGGAATGCACTTCATCGTCCCCAGCATCGGAGGAGCCCTCTTCGGCTTCGGCTTCGGCGCCGTCTCCGACATCGCCACCGGCATCGTCCTCGACTCCTTCCCAGACGTCCGTCTCAACCCCATCCACAACGTCCATTGAAGAAAACTGACAGCTCAGCAGATCGTCCCGCAAACCTTTGTCGCCCTAACCTTCTTCCGCAACGTCATCAGCATGGCCAGCCCCTTTTCCGTCGTGCCCTGGTTTAACTCCATGGGCGCCAGCAACATGTTCATCATGGCTGGTTGTCTGAGTCTCGCCGTCAATCTGCTCGCTCTGCCCATGGGCATCTGGGGTAAGAAGGGCAGGGCTGCGGTGGCTGGCCGCTATTATCACTTGGCCGCGACAGTTGCATAAGGAGGCTGAAGAGGAAAAGGGCACTGCAACTCGATCATCGTCACCTTCTTCCCGACTGGTCTCGGTGAAGACTTGGCAAAGACATTACTATTCGTTACGACACTAAACGTTCAATGGCTTATGAGCATACGTGTATCTTCAGTAAATGTATATAATCGATTCATTTACAACTGGAAAAGTATTTTCAGCTTCGACTACTTTATGCACCTGTTCCCTTTTCTTTCATCTAACTCCTGCCCCTAGATCCTACATGTATGTATCCACCCTTCGAGCGTGACCGCACAGCCGCACCCTCGAGTTCAATGGATCGTCTTTAAACTCCGTCACAACCCCGTAGCACGTTTCAGGAACTTGAATCGTGGCCTGGCCTGTACCTTCATATTCTTCTTCTACATGAACCCCCTCATATAGTTTCTAGATTTTGCCTATACATATGCTGTAATCCATTTCAAGCTCACCCTAATCATCGTCAGTAGCATTGCAGCATCTTGGCAATCTGCTCCCCCGTGATATCTATTAAGACGTCAGCAGCAAACAGCACCCTCTCACCTCTCCGGCCACTCACCTCCACACTTCTTCAAACACTTATCAATAGCGTCGGGCGCCCCCGTGACGAACACGCATGCATCGTTGGTATCGGCTGTCAACTGAGCCATCTCATTGATGCAGCGAAAGGGGCACATGAGATCGCATTTCCGATGATGCTCGTGAGACGCATCTGCGAGCACGAGGCTTGAGATGGCGGCGGTAATCAAGAGTGAGAGACGCATGGTTGAAGACGGAGGATGAAGGATGGATGATGGAGTTGATTAACAGCAGGGGTCTTCTCTTCTCTTTATAATAAACTCTACGATTCAACTCGCTGCTTCGTTCCAGCTCGCTCGATGTCTCGCTTCAGCGCGAAGACGGCCCGGATTAAAGTCGCCGTCAACAATAAGTCGCCGCGGTAGCTCCATTTACCCTCATCGTAGCAAGTAAACAGTCTTCAGCTCATCCAGGGTCCCCTCTCATTCCATTCCGACTCAACCCCCCTGAACATACGAACACACAGTAACCTCCCTTTGTACAATTGAAAGCCGCCAACACCACAACCCACAAGAAAAGCATCCCAACCAAGTCCCCAGATCTCAAACCCCCAACAACAACAACCCCCATCCATTCCATCCACCAGCTCCCCAACTCCCGGTAGCACCAAGGTTCAAAAACCCGGCACATCCAACCCCCAACCAATAACCACCGTCCAAGTATCGAGTGTAACTCCAGAACCAGCGTGGCGAAGCAACAAGCACGAGGCCATCGGCGTACCACCTCTTTTTCTTCTCAGGCAAAACCCCCTCCCTTTTCTTTTGCCTTGCGAATGACATCAATAAGCATAGCAAACAATCGACGCCGGCTCCCGACTCTTCCGTCTCGGCTGAACGCCCGCTTCCGGTTGTTCTCGTTTCAGCTGCGCCGGGGAGGAACGGAGATTGGGGATCTCTTCATCTCTACTTCTGGTGTTGGTGTCCGGGGTTCCTCCGGGGTGGAGTCGGGGCCGGGGCCGGACCGGATCGGCGCCGAGGAGACGGCATCTGCTCGCCGGGCCGGAAACTGAGATGGAACCTTTACGCCTTCACAGCCAGTCAACCCCTTCACCGTAACGAATTCACAGCCCCATCAGTTCATGAATCGCAATCACCATGAACCATGAATCACAACGACTGAAGTCCCCCCCGCGTCACAACAACCTCATCACCATCCCCTTCTATTCATAGACACGGTTACGCGGCAGCGGCCCGCGTCTGATCCACGACGTCGTCTCTCCATCGCACAGCATCAGTCCACTCACCATGACTCCCATCACTGTCAAGTCGATGCAGCTTCGTGACCCGTCAGCAGGCAAGCAGCCGCTCCTTCTCGCCCCCCGTCTGGAGTCGGTATAAGAAGCAGCTCGCCTTCCCTTCTTCTCAGCCGGACCATCTCGCCGACGGTTCGCGTCTTCTGCAGCTCAGCTAGAGTCCAAGTTGACACGCGGACAACACATCTATCACAGGAATATGGCGTCGAGATGTCTGCCCGAAACCCAGTTCGGGATCGAACTCGAATTCGTCTCACCCCCTATGGCTGAAATCGTTATGCTCAAGCATCAAACCAAGATCCCGCGCGAGTTGGTCTCTCGAGACCTCAGGAGAGAGGGCTGCTTCTACAACCTCGCCCTCCTGCTTCAAAGCAACGGCCTCCCCTCAGCCATGGAAATCATCCTAACGGAAAGCGACTGCGGAGAAGACCCCTACCGAAACGACGCCCTTGAAGAATCCTTCGTTAAGAGCAATCTCCGAGTCATGGATCCAAGCAACGTCTCAGACGACCTGACCAAGGACCTACGCTTTCAGTACTGGATATTCAAGCCCGAGTGCGATCTCACAGACCAAGCCATGTACTCCTTCTGGAGCGAGATAGAGCTCAACACACCCATCCTCCACGAATCCGAGGCCAAGTCCGGCTTCCCCCGCGTCAACAAGGCTCTCGAGCTCATCGCCAAGGCTCACGATGCCGGTGTCCACATCAATCCATACTGCGGCCTGCACGTTCAGATCAGCCCCGTAACCGGTCTGAAGCCCAGACAGGCGGCAAAAGTCATCACCATCGTCTTCTTAGTCGAGCACCGCCTGCTCTTCCACCTGTGCCACCCAACACGTCGCACACGGCACGATACCATTATGAAGTCCATGTTCGGCTCGATAGAGGAAGGATTCTCACCATCTAGGTGGGAAAGGCTCGATCTCGAGATGCGAGACTGGATGCCCAAGTCCTTCCTCGCCATTCACGGGGACCGCATGAGGCCAGTCTGGGACACTAACAACGGGATGGCAGATGTCAGTGAGTGCCTGTATTTCCCCGACAGCAAGGTTGCCAACCACACGGAACGATGCGCCCTCAACGTCAATGGCCACCATTACAACGACATTTGGACCTACACGCTCGAGTTCCGCCACGCGCAGGCCAGCTTTAACAAGGAGTTCGTCGCAAACTGGACCACGCTGCTGCTCGCCATAGCAAAGATCGGCTACCTGCCAGCCCCCGAGTACAAGGCCATCGTCGAGCGGTTGTGGTCTGTCGTCAAGGTCGATCCCCAGCCGAGAGATAGCTGGCGTTGGTTGCTGCGTATCCTCAGCCACGGCGTGCCCCAGTGTGAGGGACTCAGGTTGGATGAGGCGTACTGGGAGCGTCGGTTGCGTGACTATGAGACGAAGAGTTACCCGGATGTTTTTGAGGGCAGAGCGGTTCTGCGTTGAACACGGCATCGTTGGATGGAAAAATCGTCGATGCCTCCGTTTCTTTCTGGATTCATCACAGCGTCTTCGTAGTTAGTGAAAGACAGCCAGTCATACATAAACTGGATAGTATGATACAAGCCAGAATAAACCCAAGTCTCATCAAGTGTATCTGACTTGAGCCATGATTATGAATGACCAACGCTGATCGCCACTCATCAGTAAACCGACCCAAACACCAGTGACCGCTAAGCTATGCAATCCAGCAGCACAGACTGAGATCCAAAACAGTGAAACTATGTGTGACTTGGGCACGCAACCCGCCACGTCTATATCCAGAAATGGTGTCGTCATCCCAGCAGTGTCAAAGAAGATAGCGATAGTCGGGAGACTTGTCGCCTAGAGTCGTCTTTTCCTCCCCAGCCAGCTCGACAGGGTCACTTGCCGATCTTGATCTTTGGCGATTGTCTTTCAGACATGAGAGGGCGTACAGACTGCAGGCGACGATGCTCACGGCGGCAAAGGCCAGCGCGATGCTGAGGCCGGGAATGAACCTGGGCCCGTCTTTTTTCTGAAAGATGAAGACTGCGATGATGCCGCCCAGGTTGCCAAAGCCGACCTGCCAGGCGCTTCCGACGGCTCGACGGTGGTGGCCGCCGAGGTTCATGTTGAACCAGCAGACGATGATGGGCATGGCGGTGTAAGCGCCGGCGGCGAAGAGGAAGAGAGCAGCGTACTGCAGATCTCGATGGTGACTGACGCCGATGAGGATGCCGAAGCCGGTGATACAGACGAGGATCGAGACCAGGGCAAAGGCGAAGCGGTGTCGCATCCGGTCCGAAAGATAGGCGACCACCATGGCGGTGACAAAGGCAGCGGCCCAGGGCGGAACGCTATGCAGCTGCGTCTGAACAGGGCTGTAGCCGTAGCCTGAGATGATGAATGGCGAGAAATAGGCGTAGCCGTAGGCGGGCACGATGAGTCCCAGATACATGAAGCCGCCGAGGATAACCTTGGGGTCTGACAGGACGGCAGCAACGTCTCGAAACGTGACGGGGCGTTCGACAGCCGAGCGTCCCTGATCGAGACGGAGACGAGCAGCGACAAAGTTCTTTTCGTCCGTCGTCAACCACTTGGAGTCCTCGGGGAAGTCGGGCAGCAGGAAGAAGAAGAAGAAGCTGAAGAAGACGGTGATGGCGCCTTCAATCAGGAAGATCCAGCGCCAACCGCTGAAGCCGCGCAGACCGGCCATCTGACCGAGAGCAGCAGCCAGCAGACCTCCAAAGGCGCCGGCGAGCGTGGTGCTACCGAAAAAGAAGGAGTACCGCTTCTGAGCCTCGTGGCGACGGTACCACATGCCGATGAGGTAAAAGGCGCCCGGGAACATGCCCGTCTCAAAGAGGCCGAGGAAGAAGCGGCAGGCGAGTAGACCGCCGTAGCTGCGAACCAGGCCCTGCATCATGGTGGTGAAGCCGAAGAGGAACATGTTGAGGGCGAGCCAGACGTGGGGGCGGAAGCGCTTCAGCAGCATATTGGAGGGTATCTCGAAGAGGCAGTAGGGGACGAAGAAGATGACGAGGGCCGTGTTGAACTTGGTGCTGGTGGCTCCGAGATCGAGATCCTTGGAGAGACCAAAGAGGTCGGCATTGGATATGTTGACGCGGTCTATAGAGCATCAACGAGATGACTCTCTAGGTAGAGAGGACAAGAGAGGCTCACCGAGAAAGGCCAGGAGATACATGATGCACAGAAAGGGCACAACGTGCATGTCGATACGGGCCAGCAACTTGCGCTCCGTCGTGTGAGGAGGACACTCGACCGTCTGCTGCCATTGCGCCTGCTGGCTCTCAGTAGAGGTCTTGTGCTTGAGATCGCCGCCAGCAGAGGCCATCTCGACTGCCATGGTGAATCTTGTTGGGCGGGGGGGAGGGAAGGCTGACGAGAAGCGCTACTAATAAGCCGTTGGCCTGAGACAAGTAAGCTGGGGGCAACGTGGCGCATTATAGCCGGGCCGCCATGCCGGAAGCTCTGGGAGACGCTCCTCGTTCGGCGTCAGCTCGCTGGCCTCGGCATCGCTATCTCCATTCCCCGCGTCGACATGTCTACTATCTGTACGGATATGTAGATAGGAAGCTTGAACGGAGCGTCGGCACGGGAGGCAGGGAGATGCTGTTGGCGAGTGCAAAGGGAGGCCGAGACGGGATGGACCGAGGCTGCGTCTCTGTCTTGTGCTTGCTTGACGGTGGAATTTGCGCCGCCGTCATCGAGGTCAGACGAGGAGATGGTGTTTTCTCCATGTCTTAGCGGGAGGGACTTGGATGACTGGGCTGGAGATCATGTGGTTCCTCCAAAGCTACCTGACAACTCCCCGCTCTCACACGAAAACCTAGGGTATCTCTCTTATCTTATCCTCGTATCGTCCTCCATCAGCAAAGTCCCTCTGATATTCACTGCTCCCGCCATTCCTCGGACAGGCCAGCACAGTGTTATCTTCACATCTCTACGGCCCACCCTGTCACTCCTCTCAACGCCAAAATCACTCCAAGCCAACTCTCTCCCCATCTCTTCAGCCGTCTCTTCAGCCGCCGTCACACCATTCCTCTCTCGCAAACCACTTCCCCTCCGCTCCTCCCATTCACTGCTCCAGCCGCGGCCCCCGGACCCTCCGCCCCACTTCTTCCCGCCGCCAAGCCCGGAGAACAAAGGACGACAATTCATCGACGACTGAACAAAGGATCAAGGCGCGCTGGACGGCAACGCCAACAGGAGATTCACTTCTGAACAGCTCTTTACCGTTTGTATGCTCAAACGTAGATTCTTCAGCGGCATGGGGTTGAGCGAGTTTAAAACCTCGCGTCGATTCGCACCATGGCTCGTCCGTTCTTCTTCAACCAGCCTCGACTCTCAACCATTGGCACATCTTTCCACCATCTTTTCTCTCAATCTCACTCTACATCTGCCTTTGACCTGCTTCAATGGAGAATGAAAATGCCAATCCCTCATTCCCCCCATTCGACACCTCCTGGCCTGCCTCGACGGCCCAAGTTCAACCGCCTCCATTCACTTCGCACCCTCTAATGGACGGACAAGCGCCGGACCAATCTCTGCTCACTGGGGCCCAGCCAGCCGAACCTGGACCGTTCATCCCAAACTGGGCAGATGATTTGGCTTCGTTCGACCCAGACTTTCTGGATGACTTGGAACCATTGGCGCCAGTCTGGCCTGACAACTTGGAATCCTTTCAGCCAATTCCACCTCAGCCAACCTCCACCACTGCCTGGACCGGCTTTGACATGTCGACTATTGACCCAGCTCCGCTGAACTACAGTCTTCCCGCCAATACCTGGGATCCCACCCAGGGTAACCCGCCGACCTTCCAACTCGGCCATGGCACCCTGCCCGTCAATAATTCCGGCCTCGGTGGCTTTCCGAACCCCAACGACAACGCCTTTCGCACGTCCATTTCCCCGTCTTCGTCGACAGACACTTCGCCCGTCCGGGCTCGAGAGGAGGAACTCAGGAGGCAGGTCCGCGAATTCAGCTCAACCGACAAAACCAAGCTTCACAAGCTACGCCTCCGCCAAGAAAGCCAGGATCCGTATGAGACGATCCTCACGGCGCAAGCCAACGTGGCCCCAACCAGGCAATTCCCGGGCCTCTTCCTCAACGCCGGCGCAGCCAACCAGGCCCGAAGCAGCCTGCAGACCCTGATGCGACCGCCCAACAAGGAATGCACCACGCCCGCCGACGATCCGACCTTTCCAGTCTCCGACGCAGACATGGTGGCCGTCGTCGCCTCCGTCTTCAACGCCATCTGCGACTGGTCGTACTTGCTTGAGTGGAAGAGTGTTCTCTGTCGCAACGCCAGGGTTCGCATCACCGACGAGCTGGTAGCCAGGCGCAGTGGGCCCGGAGTGGGCCATACCGACGCCGAGAACATTCGTCCGACCAGCCCGGAGCTCGCCGACATGCTGCCGCCTCTTGAGGTGCAGCAGAAGAAGGTCCTGGGTCAGGTTCCGAGTGACCTGGCCATCGAGTGCATCTCTTGGGCTATCGTGGTGAGTCTCGGCTCCGTGGGAATGGAAGAGAAGCAAGACTAATGATTCTGCAGCAAGCAGCCATCAAGTCTCAACAGGGAGATACGCAGATACCATTCTGGTGCGATCAGGACGGATACTAGGAGTCATTCCGTTCCTTTAGCGCTCGTATGGAAGCCATCTGCTTTGCCCTAAGGGTGAGCCCTGACACCCTGCAAGCACAACCAAGTCGGACTCTGACTCTATCTTGCAGCTCTCGAAACAACTCGTCAAGTCTCTCCTCACCGCCGGCGATGGATGGATCTTGCGCATTGTCAATTGCCCCAGGAAGGAGTTTCATGTAAGTTCAGCTAACTATCCCCAGCTCATTTCTCTGCTTCCTTGTTTCCCCATCCTGCCTGTCTCTGCAATGCAGCCGATAGTCTATCTTGGCTCGGAGGCTGACTTGCAACAGTTCAAGGGGAAGAATAGGCAGCGCAATGCCAAGAGGATGCGATGATGGGGACGCCGACGGTCCTGGCGGTAGCCCTTGGAGTTCCTGAGATGCTCTGAGCCGCAGGCCGGGCCTGGTTGTTATCTCCTTTGTTGCTGTTTTATTTGTTTCTGCTTGTTTTCATTTCTGTCTTTATCTGCTTAGATAGACGACATCGCTTTACCGACGTTTCTTCTCAATCGAGGCTCATCTTCATCTGCTGTCTCGCGATGTGTTGCCTTGCCGTCTGTGCTCCACTGTCGGCAGATGGCCGGCTTCGCCTCTAGCCCGTTGAGTAAGAGAGACAGCAGACCAAGCATAAAGATCCCGCTGTCTCACGTGTAGGGGAGGCAGCGGACAAGCAAGGGTGTCCCTGTCTCCCGCCTCACCGCGACTGCTCGATCGTTTTCCTGCCATCCGCTGAGAGACAGACGTGTCCAGACCCGTCGGGCAGGTTGGGGTCCTTGATCTAGCTCGCTAGTGTTGACAAGGGGCTGCCATGACGGCTCGGGCCATCCGGCTTGTCTCCCGCGGAGGGTGAAACATCGTTGGGGAGTCTCGCTGGTCGAGGAAGGGAAAAGATGACGGGAGGCGGGAAACTCATTTCTCGTCGGATTGCTGGCTGGCCTGATCCGCCGACGCGAGCGGCTGCTTTATAAAGACGGTCCTCTCCCAACCGTCAAGCTTATCGACGACAGTCTCCCGCACCAGCTCGTAGCGGCCCAGCTTGGGCAACAAGACGGCCCATACGAGCCAGTACAGGCCGCCGGCCAAGATGACGCCGAAGCCGACGACGCAGTGGATCCAATAGGGGAGGTTTTGGTAGATGACCTGGCCGTCGTTTTCTGGGGGCACAAAGGGAGCGACGACGAGGTAGATGTTGCTGAGGAGGAAGAAGATGACGATGGGGAGGCTTGCTTTGAGGGGTGGGTTCCATTGCCAGCTGTGGCGGTTGCGGTAGAGGTGGATTAGCGCTCCGGCGACGAAGACGTTGATGATGGCCAGGGGGTAGGAGATGAGGCTGTGAATTTGCATTAGTCTGCGGTGACGCGGGATTGCAGGGTTGTTCCGACGCGACTCACTTCAAGACAAAGTTGTAGGCGTCGCCTGCTGGAGGAGCGATTACGGTGATGGAGGTGACGAGCCAGTGCTGAAAGAGACCGGCCAGGGGAGCGTTAAAAGGGCGATTGCTGGCCCAGAGACGCGAAAAGGGGAGGATGCCCTCGCGGCCGAGCTCCTGCACCAGCCTCCCCTGGGAGAAGATGACGCTCATGACGTTGCCCAGCGCAGAGAGAGCGACGAAGACGGAGAGGGCGCGTTCAGCGGGCTCGCCAAAGACGTTGCGGAAGAGAGAGGCGGCGACGAGACGCTTGGAGTCAATCATCTCCTCCTTGGAAACAGCGGCAAAGTACGAGATGTTGGCGAGCATGTAGAGGATGGAGATGGTGCCAATGCCGAGAGGAGCGGCGTACTTAAGCGTGTGAATCGGATTACGCGTCTCGCTGAGGGCGTAGTTGGCGTTGCTATAGCCCACAAAGCTCCAGATGACGTTGTAGAGGGCCGTGACGATGCCGTAGGCGCTGGCGGTGGTGCCCTCAAAGATGGGGCCTTTGAAGTTGCTCTTTTCCCGCACGGCGGCGAGGTTGAAGAGCGGGGCGATGATGATGATGATGATGACGCCAATCTTGAGGATTCCTAGCGCGTTCTGTACACGGATACCCCATTTCAGAGCGGTGCCGTGGATGAGAAACGCGGCGGTCAGGCAGCCGAGAGCAATGCCCCTCTGATTCCACCTCCCGGGCTCAACCCTAGCCGCGTGAAGGATATACTCACCAAAGATGACCGAGTTGCCAGCCGCCCAGCCCAGCAGCAGAACGTAGCCGGTGTAAAGGCTGGTGGTGAGGAGGCGCGGACGACGGTAGACGTACTCGAGGTAGTTCTTCTCTCCGCCGTTGCGGGGGAGGCCGGTGCCGAGCTCCATGTAGACGGCGGTGCCGGCCAGGGCGATGAGCATGCCTGCCAGCCAGAGGAGGAGGGAGAGGCCGACGCTGCCGGAGAGGGCGAGGATGGTGCCTGGTGTAGCGAAGATGGCGGTTCCGATGGTGCGGTTGAAGATGAGGAGGGAGGCTGAGAAGATGCCTATCTGGCGCTTGTTTTCCCGGGCGACTCCGAGACGGCCTGTAGGAGTTAGGTGTGCTCATGTTCTCGTAATGTTGATATCAGATGGTAGGACGAAAGGGATGCTCACCCATCTCCGTATCAACACTGGTCGAGAGGGAATCACACCCCTTTTCCCCGCCCTCAACCTCCCCAAGCTGACGGCCACCATCTTCAACACGGTCCATATCTCAGAAAGTCGCACAAAAGACGACGATCAGACGCGTGGTCGGATTGTTTAACCTTTGGCGGGGGAGGTGAAGAGGTGAAGAGAAACAGAGTGACGGGAGTTTACTGAAGTTCCGCCTTCTTTCGTTTTTTTTCTTCCCTCTGTCCAACATGGCCACGGTCTTTTAAGAGATGGCCTTGGTGGCGGGGATCCGCCATTGTGCAGCCAAGGACATGGCAATCCACTGGTGAGCGGGTCGCGGCGATGGTGTCATCGTGCCCTCGGCCTTGGTGATTAAGAGATATTGATGAGGTAGTTTTGCTTGGGCAACCCTGGTCTGGGTGCAGGAGTGCGTCTGTGACAACCTTAGTCTCGGCTGAGTCTTGGAAGAGGGAGCATCGTCGTCGCACAACCTGGCCGCCGCCACCACGAGCTTCACCGAGATTTCTTCAGTCCAGCTTGACCTTGTTGGAAGTGCCGAGATATCAGCAACCCCACTGCAGCGGGGCACGCGTCTGCTAAGCCAATACCCACTGTCGGCGCGCCAAGTGATTTTCCACTTTCACCGCCCGATGGCGCGATCGTTGCTCCAGCCAATCGGCGCCGCTCTCATCGCCGACGCTTACGTACACACAGCCAAAGACTGACTTCCTCTATGCTGAAAGAGCTCAACTGGTGATGCTGCTGGGAGCAGGGCTGTCAGCTGCCTCGGTCATCACCTGTGAGACATGAGCGCTCGGCTGAGAGATCCCTTGCTGTCGAGCCTTGCCGGTTGCATGGCTTGGCTTGGCTTTCGTAGGCTGGGCTGGGCTGGGGGGAACTTTGTTTTTCTTAATTTGTCTTGCCATTGACGCTATCGCCGGATCGGCAGAGACAGCGACAACTGCTGGTGAGAATCATAAAATGCATTAAACATTGACTGTCTTTTCACAGCTACCTAAGCTGGCAGTTCTCATCACGTCGTAAAGGAGTGTTCCCCGGTTCCATCCCGTCATACAGCCATCCATCCAATGCAACCACACAAGTCGCCGTCTACCGGGTTCATACAGTCGTCCATCCGTCAATATATACATGGAAGAGGAAAACATGAGCCTTGCTGCTTCTTCTCAAGCGACGCCGCTCATCTCCGTGACGGGCGCCTTGACCGTGACGTGATCGCAGCTAATCGTGCGGGTCGAGGCGAAGCCATCGGCCGGCGACTTCCAGTTCGGATTGTCCTGGCGAGTTTCCCGGCACTTGAGATCCAGCTTGACGCCGCCACGGGCCGTGAACCGGCTTCCCTCGTAGGGGCAGTCCCAAGTCTGGTTGATGAGGAGCTCGCCCGACGGCCGCGAGAAGGAAAAGGAGGCGTCCTCAATGTTGCCGGGCGTCTCGCACTTGTAGGGGACGGTGCCGTAGAAGAAGTCTTCGAGCTGGTTGGACGCGGCGGCGCAGTTGAGCTTCCACGCGAAGATGGGGTTGATGAGGGTGAAGTTGACGTATCCCCACGAGTTTTGGTGCGCGGGCGTCGAGAAGATGTATGAGGCGTGGAAGTCGAAGTTGGAGACGGTCCACTCGCGCACTTTGGAAGAGTTGGACGTGCAGGATGGCGACTTCTTGGCTGCTGGTGTCTCGGCCGGTGCGCTGAGGGCCGAACCGGCGAGGAGGAGGGCGACCAGGAAGCTGCGCATTGTAGGTGACGGTTGAGGCGGATGAAGTGGGAAGAGCAGAGTTGTTGCGGGTGATGGGTAGGTAGTCAGAAGATGAGATGGGAGGCTGTCTGTCTGGAGACCAACAAGACGGACGGTGACGGCTACTTATACACATGACGGAGATGGTTTAGCATCTTGACCACAACGTGGGCACTTGTCTAGACAGGCAGCCGTTGCGGGCAACCGTTGCGGCCAATGACGTAGCACACGGTCTCGCATCCGGGCCCCGGGTCAATCCGTACGAGGTACGAATAAGCACCGAGGCGGGCGAGAGAGAGGCTGGGAGGGGGAAGGGGGGGCCCCGGCGCGGCCGAGACCAGAATGTGCAGGCAATGAAAAGAAACTGCATGGCAGTGTGTCGTCGACGATATCGCGCTGTTCAGCTGCGCCGTTGGTCATGCCGTCACCTTGGATGGAGAGGCTGGGACCCTTGGGTTGCTGGGCCGGTGCCGGAACAAGTGACAATCTGCCAATGGGATGGCTGGTGATTGACTTGTTACGAGGTTTGCCGCAAATCCTTCTTCTTTCAACCTAGGCAATTTCCTCGCTGTGAGGCTGTAGTCGTAGATGGCAAGCCTCTCGGCCCTGCTGACCTACGCCTTGGTCAAGGGTGTTGGTGAAGGACTGTGGGGGAATAAACGGCGTGGCTTGTGTGTCTTCGTATAACCACTGACCTTGTTGCCCATTCACCACCCATCCTTGCCCCTTCCAGCTGCCCGTGGGCGTTCCAAAAATAGCGACGCTTGCCAACGGGACGGGCACGGAAGATTGGCCGTGGACTGGCCGTAGACGGGCTGGGCGGACCTCGTATTTCGGAGAGAGGATATCACGCCGTCATCGTCGTCGTTGCCATAAGACGACGGTCGAAGAAGAGTCAGGCCGTCTGTTCCGTTTGATGCCCACGCGGATGCAACATTGGGTGTCGATGCCCAGCCCTTGCGTCAGTGGTTTGGCCGTAGATCGCCCGCCGTCTCCATGGCTGGGTGTGTAGGCATTCGTAGCGGGATGGGCTTGACGGGTCCACCGACTTATCGATGCAAGGGCTTCGGAGCTCGTCTGACGGTTGATGGACGGAGGCCTCCAGCGCCATCGGAGAGGGAGTAGGTAAAAAGTGGCGGACGTTGAGGTTTGTCTGCCATCTACTACTGCTACCTGCTCAGTGGGCAGGCACGGGCATGTCCCCCGGATGGCGCCTGCCCATCGTGGTCACGGCTTGGCATCAGACTATGTGGTCACCTCGTCACGTGTCACTGGAGATTTCCTCACGATAACCTCGTCCCTTGACGTCTCTTCAGTTCAGCTTCAGCCTCGGCTTGCTCCTCCGCTTGCTACCTTCGTACGAATACATGCGAATACAGTCCCTCCGCCGCTGGCTGTCTCACTGACGCACCTCGTGCTCCGTGGAAAAAGACAAAAACGAGATTCAGCAACGCCGTGGGACTCAGTCACGCCGAGTCCGGCATGCCGTGTCGCCATGACAGGCAGCACAGGCCCAGGCACCATCCATCGGTGAGCGTGCTTCGCATAACGCCATGGCTGGTTGCCGTGACACCCACCGAGTCTGGAACCTCTGTTAATTACGGCCAGCACCGACTGCCTCCGTATCTGCATCCCAACGTTTCCTCGCATCTGTCGGTCACGGCCCGGCTCCTTCGGGACCCTTTTTTTTTTCGGTCCAAAGCAGCTATCCGACATGGCTATTGACGCGGTAGACCGCCAGTCCGTCGCTGGCCTCTTCTACCCGGTCCTACCATGGCCTGGTGCTCATTTCCCCCGTACCCGCTACCCTCCCCATGCCAGACATGCCTGAGACGCTACATCTCGGCCGGGACGGGAGCGCTAAGGCTTGCGTTCCCCTCAGACAAGGACGCCACAAGTTCTCTTTGTGCGCCTTTCGTACCCCCCCCCCGGTCTGAGGCTCAGCGTCGTTCCATGTGACGACGGGCAATGATCAGCGTTGCTGCTTGGAGCTACCAAACTTCCTTGCAACGACGAGCGATGCATCCCTATCCTCGTCCGGATTTTCAGCGTACCCGTCTGAGCTGGCAGTCCCTCAACGGACCCTGGAACTTTCTCTTTGACGACGATGACGTCGGTCTGACCAGTCGCTGGCACCACCACGGCCTGCCTCCGGAGGTGGCCATCCGGGCCTCGCCGGAGGCTGCCGGCATCGGTGGGGATCCGGGGAGCGACGGCATCACGCAGCGCATCGCCGCTGGCACGCAAGAGCTCATCAAAGACGATACCTTGATACGGGCCGGCGCGGAAACGGTCCGCCAACGCTGCACCATCCAGGTCCCTTTTGTCTTCCAGTGTCCGGCTTCGGGGATTAACGATCGCGGCGTTCACGAGGTGCTTTGGTATGAGAGGCAAATCTCTGATCTGCGCACGCCCGAGGACAAGCAGCACGGCCATAGACTGCTGCTACGATTCGGCGCCGTCGACTACGAAGCTAGGATCTGGGTCAACGGGCACTTTGTCGGCCATCACCGTGGTGGACACGTGCCATTCGATCTCGACGTGACGGATGCCCTCGATGCCGGCTCTGACCAGCACAGGCTGACGGTGAGGGTCTTTGACTCGGCCTACGACCTCACCCAGCCTCGTGGCAAGCAGTACTGGGGCGCTCAGCCGGAGAGCATCTTTTACACGCCCTCCGGCGGCATCTGGCAATCCGTCTGGGTCGAGGTGGTGCCGCAGATTCGCATCGGCGACAGCTCCCATGGCACCGTCTTACGGTCCAACGACATCGAGACGGGTCAACTCGGCTGTCACGTATCTGTTCTCGGCCGCCGTCAGGGACAGGGTTGTAGCGTCCAGGTCGAGACTGGCATCGGCGGCATCGTCGTGACATCGTCGGAGCGAAAGGCCGTCTCCAAAGAGACGAGCTCAGTTGACTTGGCCATCGATATGCGTCTATCGCAACAGCTGCGGTCCCGTCTTCCTGCTTCGCTCGTCGACGAAGCGCCCCTGAGCGACTCGAGATGCTGGAGCGATGGCGTTGCCTTGTGGTCGCCTGAGCATCCTCTCCTCTACGATGTCGCTATCCGTCTCTTCGACTCGCAATCCGGGGAGCTCGTGGACGAAGTCAGGACGCAGGTCGGCATGCGGTCCATCGAGTGGTCAGGAGACGACGGCCTGTGGCGGCTCAACAAGAAGCCGTACTTTCAGGCGCTGTGTCTCGACCAAGGCTACTGGCGGGACTCATTCATGACGCCCCCAAACGCCGACAGCGTCAAGCTCGACATTGAGCTGGCCAAGCGCATGGGCTTCAACGGCTGCCGCAAGCACCAAAAGGTCGAAGACCCCGTCTTCTACTACTGGGCCGACAAGCTCGGCTACCTCGTGTGGGCCGAGATGGCCAACTCGTATCAGTTCAGCGTCGAGTACGTCGATCGCTTCAACCAGGAGTGGACCGAGGCCGTCAAGCTGGCCATCAATCATGCCTCGGTGGTGACGTGGACGCCTGTCAACGAGACTTGGGGGTATCCTTCGCTCAAGGACAATGAGGAGCAGCAGCATCATGTCCGTTTACTCTACCACCTAACCAAGTGAGCATCACCATTCTTTTGTTCTTCAGCCACTCACAAATGTAATAGAACGCTCGATCCGACGCGCAGCATCAACGACAACTGCGGCTGGGAGCACGTCTGCACAGACCTCACCACCTTTCACGACTATAGCGATGCGCCCGAGCTGGAAAAGACTTGTGCCAGTCTGGACCTCATTCTCGGCCCCAAGGCGGGCAGGGACCTCTTTGTCGGCAAGGCAAAGCACCGTCCTGGCGCGCCAATCATGTGTACCGAGTTTGGCGGTGTCAACATTGCTCCCAACAAGGCCGAGGGTGCTTCAGACCGTGACTGGGGATACACGACTGCGTCAGACGCGCAGGATCTACTCGCCAGGTTCGAGAGGCTGGTCAAGGGCATTACCGGAGGAGGCTACTGCTGCGCCTTTGTGTATACGCAGCTGTGAGTGTTACCGGCGAATGTTAACTATGAGGCGGCTGACGTCGGCTACAGGACAGATATTGAGCAGGAAGTCAACGGCCTCTACACATTTGACCGGAAACCAAAGCTGGATGCGGCAAAGGTCAAGGCTGTCATGGATGAAGCTGTGGGCATGTTTTACAAGAGAGTCGGGACTTGATAGTTGGACGAATTCACAGTGGCTGTCAGTGTATTATGCATACCTAATTCTCTCATGAATAGGCTCAAGATACACAAGCTTCCGATGCTCAACAGCCACAGGTGCCAACATGAATTCCTCCCACGTTCACTCAGCCATGATGGTGCGACCTCCGTCTTCGGTCACGCGCTTCCTGATGTGAATCTTGATGGCGCCGGAGCCCAGTTTGATAGGGCGGACGTCATTTCCGTGAGCCGCATCTTCGGACACATCGATGATGGAGCTCGGAGAGAAGAGAAAGGCCTCTCCTTGACCAAGAGCCAGTATCTTTCCGAGGAGCTTGGACTCGAAGTCGGACTGCCGGACATCGACGAGAGAGGCGGCGCTGCTGCTGTCATCAGGCGTGGAATCGTCTGCGCCGTCGGACGCACCGTCGGTAGCCAGGTGCTGCTTCAAGCTGCGCAGCCAGGCGGGCGAGGTGAAACGATGGACGATGGTGACGGACGACAGGTCGAGCAGCTTCGGGGACACAGTCGGCTCTTGGGTCGAGACGATGACGCGGGTGGCGACGTGACGCTGGAGACGGATGATGGACAGCAGCGTCTCGGTGAGGGTCGAACTGGCACCGTCTTCCGAATGCGTCATGTATTTGTGTGCCTCGTCGAGGGCGATGACGCGTCCGATGGTCGGGTCTTGCTCGATGAAGAGGCTCACGCAAATGTTGAAGAGGGCGCAGGCGGCGTCGGGGGTGACGCAGGGGCAAGAGAGGTCGACGATGGTGAGTTCACCAGGCTGAAAGGGTTAGCGGTGATGTTTCGCAGTGAGTTGAGGAGGGAACTATCTTCTTACCTGAGGAGCCCACGAGTTACCCTTGTTGAGCGAGTTGGTCGTCGTCTTCCTTCCTGTAGAGGTCTGCGTTTCAACCATGAAGCTCTCCAACGTGTCCATTCGCTGCTGAAGAGGTACCCATTGACCCGGCGTCAGATCCTCCTGGCTGAGGGCTGCTTTGAAGGCCGCATAGTTGAATGACTTCTCGGTATACTGCTGTTTTTTCCGCATCTGTCTGAGGATGCGAGTGATGACATGAAGATAGAGGGGCATACCACTGCCTTGGATGGAGCTGATGGCCATCAAGTCGAGCATTCTCTGCGTGTTGAGATGCTTTTCGTCGATTTGGAGTGCCTCGACCGTGACGCGAGGGTGACGGGCGTAAAGCCTCTACAGTAACGTTAGCCCACGAAACTAATCCCAAGAAACCGATTTCAAGTGAATAAACCATACCTTGAGATTGGCCAAGTTGGTCGGAGGGCACAAAACCCTGACAGAAACCTCCTCGCTAGAGGAAAGACAAGCAGCCTCACATGGGTAACCGCCCTCATCGGAAACAAAAGTATCATAGTGCAGGACAAGGCCCGTCAGCGGATGGGGCAAAACGTTTGCCTCTGAGGCGATGAGGCAGTTCTCCAGCAGGCAGCTCAGCGTGTGGCTTTTCCCCGAGCCCTGGCTCCCGCATATGAAGACGCTGGAGGGGGCGGCGACGTTGAAGTAGACTCGAGGGTCTTGGCGGGGGGTCAGGGGGCTGGTAAGGACCGTGTTGTTCATTTTGCTGACTTGGCCGCCCAGAAGGCCGTACTGCGTGTAGGAGTCTTCGTCGTGGGCGCGGACGGATTCCGTGAAGATGGGGGTTGAGCGTACGACTGTGTCGAGGGTTGGCTCGACGGGGATGTGGAGGAGGGAGAGCTGGGAAAGGAGAGAGGGGATTTGGGAGGAGGGTTCCTCCGTGACGTGAGGGGCCATGTTTTGGTGGTGGTGATGGAGTGAGGGAGTGATGGTGAGGTGTGATGATGGAGGTGTGAGAGTTGTGGATTTCGGAGAGATGGTGTTTGGGTGAAGAGCGGGGGTTATTCGTCCTTTTAGGGGGGGTTTGGGGGGATTTTAGCTGTCTTTCCTGGGGGATTTCTGTGGGGGCTGGGACTTGGGTTGTTTTCGGGGCGTTGGGAGGTTCGTTTGCTGGGGGTTGCGGATGGCTGCTTTCACGACGACAGGTGGACTTGGATTATATTTATATACATGATTCTCACGCTGATGAAGTGAACCTTTAACACTTTGTGATTTATTATCATCTTTTCGTGGTTGTTGACGTTTGGGACTGAGGTTCTGACCAAATGGTTGCCATCATGATACCGAGTCTGAAATCTCAACAGGTAGCTACATATATCTACCTATCCAGTGCGCAGCCCTACAGGGCTATCCCCACGTGACCGTCCGACAGCGTTTGCTCCATGGTTCTACCTTGGGTATCCGTACTGCCGACTGGACTTTTGGACGTGGGTTTGCGGTGAGGCGGGGAGGGCGTTTGACGGGGGGGGTGCAAACGGCGTTTTGGGGGTTTCGAGGTGGAGGTTGGATTTGGCTTTGCGAGGGGGTTGCTGGGTGCTTTGCGGGATTATTTGGTGCGAGGTTGAGGGGAGTGCTGGGTATGTTGGAGCTGGTGTGGTGTTGCGGTGATGGTATTGAGGTGATGGTGTTGAGGTTGGTCTTGCACGTTCATCCAGTCTTTTAGCAACTGATCATCATGCAAACACTATTGAACACGTCCATCTCACCTCAGCTCGCCCGTTCAGCACAGAGTCAAGACAAACCAGCGTCGAGTCATCCAAAGCAGTCCAGGCAAGACAACCCGCTTCTTTCATCCCATCAACTCATCCACTCGTCCCATCAATTCTATATCTACATGTACATACAATACATCAGTCCTCTCACTTCACCCCCTTCTTCACCTTCTTCTTCTTCTCATCACGCCCGTCGCCCACAACCGCCCTCCTCTTAACCCAACTCTTCCCCGAAGGCGACACAAACTCCACCCCCCCATCCGTAACCACAATCTCTGTGACTCTCATCCGATCCTTCGCCGTGAGCATATGTCCCTTATACCCAACCGTCTTCTCCTCATTCAAAACATACGGCACCAGCCTATCAAGCAGAGCCTTGGTAGCAGCCCTCACCTCCGACTGCGCCTGAAACGGCGCCCCAAGAGGAGCAACAGCCACCGAAATAGCCGTCACCAACGTCCTCTGCGCCGCTCGCTCCACCCAATCCGCCAGCCAGCGCAGATTCCCCGGGCTCGAGACGAAAGGCTGATCGTCCTGCATCCACGACACCATCCACCAGTCCGCGCCGATGGCTCCGGCTCCGACGCGGTAGGTTACGTTGAGGGCATCCTTCTCGGGTGCTTTTGCGTTGGCGGCGATTTGTGCCCAGGTCTTGTGCGCTTTGTGCTTGTTGCTGTGCTTGTGCATGACCGTTACGCTGGAGATGGGCGAGTTGCTCTTGTTGGTTACTGTGACGAGGGCCCAGGCTTCGGATCCCAGTGCTTTTTTGCCCTTTTTATCCTTGTCTTGTTCGTCTTCTGTCTGCGTGCCTACGGTTCTGGTCGAGGGGGTGTTTGCTTGACTGCCTTGGAGTCTTTTGGGGTGGGCACATGTCTGCCCGCCTCGTTTATTTCCTGGAATAGCAGAAAGACCCTGTGTTTGTTAGCTTTCTCGGCTGATGAGTTGGGTATCGGGAGAAACGAACTGCGCCTAGGATCTTGCTGGGTTCGAGCTCATTTGGCAGAGAATGACATCTCTCTAAGGCAGGGGTGTTTTTGGCTGCGTATCCATTGCCAACAAGCAAGAGGGAGAGCGAGGCGATGTAAGTAAATTTGACCATTTTTGCGATTTGATGGCTTGGGATCAGCTTTGAGAAGCGATGGTGTTGTACCGGCTGTGATGCGGCTTCAGACATCTAGTATGAACGAATGGTTCCCGTCTTATATAGCCGAAAGACCGTGATCCATCTCAATCCTTCTTGTCGGCAGTTCGTCCGCTTCTTCGTCTGAACGTAACGGAAATTGACCCTGCCAACCAAACTCATCCACCCTCACATCTTCGCACCACGAACCCCCACGGAGCCGACAAGGAAGACAAGGCACGTGGGTAGGCGTAGGAGTCAGTTCGGTATGTAGGCGCAACAATCAGCGGCCAAAACCAATGGCAGTCGAAGTGGCCTTGTTGAAGCCCATCACCTGGGTTGTTCGCTCCCAGGCACATGACGAGCCGTCCTCGGGATAAACTCCTTGGCAAGAGTCTGCGGCGACTGCGAGTTTGGAATGCTGGCGTCAATTGCCGTCATTACATATGGCCCTGACTCTGATTTGTGATGCTTTCTAATCAACTTCGTATGTATTCGTACGCGCCGAGGCTTCGTCGTCAGTCTGGGGTATCACGTGACCCATGACGTGACGGTGTCGAGTTGCGCACGTCATGGAGGCCGAGGACGGAGTGTGACGTCTCTTCCGATAATGCGGTACGTAGATCGGACTTGAGTGACGGGGGAGAATCTGGTGATGAGGCGAGTAGAAGCAAGACGTTGAGTAGCATCCTTTAGCAATCCTCGGGCGGTGATTATGCCGTGACATGACGCTATATTCAACCATGCTCAGCACAAAGCGAACGGCTCGATGCTCGGAGTCGGACTTAAGGGACAGCCAGGTGATTACCAATATCCAGCCAGACGTTGGGTAGCATCCGTCGGTATTGCCCCTCCTATATCTATCCATGTCAAGACGAACCTCGCAGTCGGAGCCCTTCACTTCAGCTTCAACACAACCCTCTTCTTCCACCATGGCTGCTGTCGACTCTCAACTCCCCAAGGGACCCTCGGGTGAAGCCTCCAAGCTGGCGGCCAAACACACGGCCGAGCATCCCCTCAAGCTCTACGGCGCCTGGTTCTGTCCCTTTGTGCAGCGCGCATGGATCACGCTGCAGGAAAAGGCCATGGATTACCAGTACATCGAGATCAACCCGTACGACAAGAGCCCGTCTTTCCTCGCCATGAATCCGCGCGGCCTTGTCCCGACGCTCGTCGTCGACGGGGCGAAGCCGCTGTTCGAGAGCACCATCATCTGCGAGTATCTCGACGACGTTCGCCCCGATGGCCCCAAGCTTCTACCGACTGAGCCCTACCAGCGGGCTCGAGCGCGCCTCTGGATCGATCATATCGGTTCTCGCATCGTGCCGGCCTTTTATCGCATGATGCAGCACCAGCCCGACAAAGACTATAGCCTGGACGAGGTGCGGGCCGAGCTGCGGCGTCAGGTCGAGGCTCTAGTCGAACAGATGGATCCGCGCGGACCGTGGTTCCTCGGCGACAAAATCAGCCTCGTCGACATCAGTCTTATTCCCTGGCTTCGTCGCCTCTGGCTGGTCGATGAGTATAAGCCGGGCGGCTCGGGCTTGCCCAAGGGCGGCGAAGGTGACGTCTGGGTTCGATGGGCGGCTTGGGTCGAGGCTGTCAATGCGCAGCAGAGCGCGAGGGAGACGAGCAGCGATGACGAGAGCTATCTCGCTGCGTATAAGAGATATGCCGAGGACACGACAGGGTCCAAGGTGGGACAGGCGACGAGGGGAGGTCAGAAGTTGCCATAGTCGGGACGGATGGATGTGTCTAGGGTAGGAAGCTTTGCAGTGTGCGAATTCGTCTTATCGCGTTTCGCACCGTATGACTGATAGTCCGTGTGCGAATAGTGGCGTCAACTTCGATCTGCTTGCCCTTTTCTTCCAGCCTCGTCAACTCTCTACTCTCTCCTCTCACCCCTGCAATGGCCGACCAAGTCTCTTCCCGCTTCGCGCCGCAGAAACAGACGACCCACGAGCGCCTCTCCAATCACACCGTCGGCCTCGTCGCCCTCTC
The DNA here is from genome assembly GCA_002591395.1 of Ophiocordyceps camponoti-rufipedis. Classification (NCBI taxonomy): domain Eukaryota; kingdom Fungi; phylum Ascomycota; class Sordariomycetes; order Hypocreales; family Ophiocordycipitaceae; genus Ophiocordyceps; species Ophiocordyceps camponoti-rufipedis. The sequence goes on along the minus strand of NJES01000034.1, from coordinate 2,764 downwards.
CGACTTCCGCAAGCGCCGCGCCGAGGTGCTCGAGCAGCAGGAACGGGAAGCCCGCGAGGCCGCTCAAGCTGGCGGCTCGTCCGCTGCAGACTCTGCGGCGGAAAAGGCTTCGGGGAGTGATGGAGGGTCGACGCCTAAGCGGAAGAAGAAGAAGAAAGATCCGAAGCGGGATCGGGGAAAGAAGCTGCTGTCTTTTGGCGACGACGATGATGACGAAGAGAAACAAAACACGGATCGCATCGATGAAAGCGCTCCGGTGACGGCGACGGCTGATGCTGCCTCTCCCGCGTCTGTCAAGGCCAACGCTGCTGTCGGCGTCGTCCCTCGTGCCGTCACCAAGGCGGCCCTGCTCAAGGAGGCGACGGAGCGCGAGACCCTTCGGCGCGAGTTCATGGCTCTGCAAGAGGCGGTCAAGGCGACCGAGATAGCGATCCCCTTCGTCTTCTACGACGGCGCTCACATCCCCGGCGGCACGGTTCGATTGAAAAAGGGCGACTTTGTCTGGGTCTTTCTCGATCGCTGTCGTAAGGTGGGCGCTGGACGAAAGGTTGGCGAGAACGGCCATCACCACAGGCGAGGTTGGGCCAGAGCAGGCGTCGATGATCTAATGCTCGTGCGGGACACCATCATCATACCTCATGTGAGGCTCGACACCGATTCACTTTGTCGGTACGCAGGCTGACTTGTCACAGCATTACGACTTTTATTACTTTGTCATGAACAAAATCGTCGGCCCCGGTGGCCGTCCCCTCTTCGATTACAGCGCCGAAGCCCCGGAATCGGTCCCCGACGCTGTTTCCGAGGGTCTTGCGCCGGCCCCGTCCAAGACAGCGGCTGCGCTGCCCGATATAAGCACGCTCGAGGGTGCAGGCGACGATGCTCGTATGACAAAGGTGGTGGATCGGAGGTGGTATGCGCGCAACAAGCACATCTATCCGGCCAGCACGTGGCAGGAGTTTGAAGCCGACAAGGACTATGCCAACGAGATTCGCAAGGACACGGGCGGCAACACGTTTTTCTTTTCGAGTTGAGCTTTTGAAGGCTGATGTTTTGCCGAGGAGATGTCGGTCTTGAATGAGAAGAAGAAAAAAAGAAGACAAAGGGAATTGAACAAGGAGAGTCGAGGGATCCGTCAAGTGGCGCAGAGAGACCATGCGATCCCTATGGCGAGTCCGACCAGCAGCCAGCCAGGCCAAAACAACAAGAGAAAAAGCGCGTTGCCCCCCCCGAGGATGAAGAGGGCAAACTCGTAAAAGAGGCGAGCGCGGAAGAGTTCGACGGAGCGTGACTGCCAAAGGTTGGCGATGACACCGACGGACGACACGCGGGACCGTGTTGCGACGAAGGAGAGCGGCCGGGCTCGAAGACGGGTTGACATGGCGATGGCGATGGCGATGGCGACAAAGGAGATGGGCGAGTCGGTGGACGATGGAGGTGAGCGGGAGGGAGAAGACAAGGAGATGGAGATGGGCCCTTGCGATGGGGTCTGGGATCCGGTGGGGTTCAACCCATGGAAGCGGGTGGAAGATGAGGAGGAGGAGGAGGCGGAGGTGGAGGAGGTGAGAGAGGAGAGAGAGGAGAGGAGAGGAGAGAGGAGAGGAGAGGAGAGAAAGAGAGGAAGAGAGGAGTGAGGCCGATGATGTATTATACGTGTATGTATCACTGTATATGTATTCGTATGTCTGCGATGATCGGCCAGCGTCGCGTGGCTCGTACTGAATTCCAGCCCGCATCGCTGGCAAGACAAATCCATGCCGGAGCCAGTGGGGCCGATCCGGGCCCGGACCCGGACCCGGAGTCCCATCTCCACAACGACGGCCCGTCAAAAGACCAAACCTCCTCCGTCGACGACAATATCCGCACCATTGACGTACGACGCAGCATCGCTCAGCAACATGACAACCACAGGCGCCAGCTCCCGCGGAAGCCCCATCCTCCCCATGGGATTCCTCGCACACCACTCGCCCCTCGCAAACCCGAGTCCCTCGCCGTGATTCAGCACGGTATCCATATACCCGGGGCTCACGCTATTGACGGCGATTCCGTACCGCGCCCACTCGGCGGCCAGGCTGCTCTTGATGGCCAGCACGGCGGCCTTGCTGGCGTTATACGCCACCTGCGGCTGGGGCCAGTTGACGCGATGGCCGGATATCGAGGCGGTGAGGACGATGCGACCCCCGACGCCCTTTTCAATCATATGTCTCGCCACGGCCTGGGCGCAGAGGAAGGAGCCGGTAGCGTTGACGTCGAGGACGGTTCTGAAGAGGGAGGCTGGGGTTTCGAGGGCGTGGGAGGTGCTGACGATGCCGGCTAGGCAGACTAGTTTATCGATGGGGCCGAGGTGGAGGGCGGCGTGGGCGACGGCCTCTGCCACTTGGCTTTCCGAGGTTACGTCTGTGGCGAGGGCTTCGATCTTGGCGGTTGGGTGGGCGGTGCGGAGGGAGTGGATGGAGGGGTCCGAGGGGGTGATTCGGGTGTCGAGCATGAGGAGGCCTTGGAGGCCGGCGGTGAGGAGGGAGGCGCTGATGGTGAGGCCGAGGTCGCCGAGGGCGCCGGTTATGATGGGGTTGCCGGTTAGGGGGGTTGAGGGGGATGGGAAGAGGGGGGAAGGGGGGGGGGGGGGGGGGGGGGGGGGAAAGGGGAGGGGGGGGGGGGGGGGGGGGGGGGGGGGGGGGGGGGGGGGGGGAGGGAAAAGAGGAGAGAGGGGGGGGGGAGGGGGGGGGGGAGAGAGAGAGAGAGAGAGAGGGCTCTTCTAAACATCGCA
>NJES01000339.1:0-19776 GCA_002591395.1 Ophiocordyceps camponoti-rufipedis | reverse complement strand
CCGCCCCCCCCCCCCCCGGCCATCCTCACCCTTCTCGTCTCTCCTTTTCTTTTCATTCATCTGGTCGACTTGCCCATCTGGTACTAGCGACAGCTGCACGGGCCAAAGTCTGCTATTATTGGGCACGGCCGCCGTTCACGATGGGTAGGCATGTAAGTACGGAGCTTCCCAGAAGCTGCGAAATCACGGCGCATCCGTCCACGCACGTCATTCACGACAAATGCACGTAAAACTGGTGAGGACATGGGGGCGAGTCGGGCGATGCCTAGACGTACAGTGCTGTGGGTGAGTTGATGTGATGTGCCTGTCTGTCCGTAAAGTCTTTCCATCTCCAGGGTAGGTATGTAGGTAGCAGGATGGTACGAGGCAGGTAGGCAGATTCGTCGACGCCCTCCGGCTCCAAAATGTCATCGGCGGTCGTCTCACTCAAAGGGATGGACCAGACTCGAGACTGTCCGCTAGCTGCGGGAGAAGCCAAAAGCCAAGCAAATCCATCATGGCATATGGCAGCCCAGTCATGTGCGCAGCCAGCTCGCTTGGTGGTGCGACGCCCGGCGATGGCCTCGTCCGTGTGACGCACTGTGGCACGTGGCCGTCTGTGCCCCCCTTCCATTGCCCTCCACTGCCCTCCAGAGGCCCCAGAAGGGCCGCCCGCCACTGCCCGCCACTGCCCGCAAGAGGGAGATCGGGAACCGGGGTTGTCGCCCTCCGGCGGCCGGCCACACCGTGCGCCTAGTGCGGGTCAGCGCCTCCCGCCACTAGCAACGGACGCGCTGGGAGTCGCAGGCCAGCGCTAACGGTGGGCGCTAAGGGAACACCCAGCGGCCCCCCTGCTACTATGCGGCCCCCTCCCCTGTGACACCTCCAGATGAAAAAAGGGGACGGACGGAGAGAGATGGAGTGTGTGCAAGAGGAAAAAAAAAATTTGTGGTGCCGGCAACAGACGAAAAAATTAATAAAAAAAAAGGGCCTCCCTGCCTCCCTGCCTCTCCCTCTCCCCCCCCCCCCAAGCAAATAAGTACCCCCTTCGTGCCAGCTGCCCCTCCGGCTCTTCTCCTCCTTCCTTCTCCCTCTCTTCTCTTTTTCTTCTCTCTTCCCTCCCGCATCGACACAAGCTCAAGCCTGTGACAACCAGAATCCTCCCCCATTCCACGCCTTTTCTGGATTCACCCTTTCCTTTCTCTGTGTCTTTTTATCCTGTTTGTGATACCCTCATACCCCAACTTGAGATACCCCCTTCTCTTCTTCCCCCCCCTCCTCTTTTCTCGACATCCATCACAATGGCCGAGGAACAGAAGCCCACCGTCGACGTGCCGGAAGCCGTCAAGACCGACGTTCCAGCTGTCGAACAGCCTGCTGCTTCCGAGCCCGTTGCTACCGCCGAGTCGAAGCTTGCCGACGAGTCTAAGCCCGCTGAGACGACCGAGGCCGCCGAAGCTACCAAGACTGAGGCCAAGAAGGAAGAGGCCAAGGCTGTTGAGGAGGGCTACCTCGCTCACAAGGCTCAGGGCGCCAGCTTCCCCAAGTCAGTCTTCCCCAGCACCGTTTCACGCTTACATCTCAACATCACGCTAATAATTTCTCAGGAACCTGATTCCCACCAAGGAGTTTTTCTTCTTCGGCTCCGATGCTGTGGAGCCCAAGCATCTGGCTCAGTACCAAAAGTCCGAGAAGTCGTCCGATGTCGCCCATGACAACATCGCTTGGGCTTCTCACACCGGCAAGGGTCTTCTCTTCCTCGGCGACAAGAAGGCTCCCCACGGTGTGATCAACTTGGTAAGCGTCTTGATCCAAGCATCGTCCTACCATGTCGCTAACACGCTTTTCTTTAGGCCAACGCCACCGAGCCCGAAGTCGATGGCTCTCACAAGTTCTACTTCACCTCCAAGGGAAACAAGCACAGCTTCAAGGCGAACTCTACCCCCGAGCGCGACAGCTGGATCGCCCAGCTCAAGCTCAAGATTGCCGAGGCTAAGGAGCTTGCCTCCAACGTGACCGAGTCCGAGACATACAAGAAGACGCTCGAGACCTTCAAGCCCGTTCCGGCTACCGCGGCCCCCAAGGAGGAGAAGCCCACCGAGGACGCTGCCAAGCCTGAAGAGTCTGCTCAGCCCGAAGATGCGCCCAAGGAGGCCGACACTCCCAAGGACGAAGTCAAGGACGAGGAACCCAAGCGTCGCTCTGCTAGCCGCAAGCGCGCTTCTTTCTTCGCCTTTGGCGGCGGTAAGAAGGACGAGAAGAAGGACGAGGCCAAGGCCGATGCTGCTCCCGCCGTCGCTGCGGCCGCTGCGGCCGCTGAGCCCGCCACCGAGACCGTGGAGGCTCCGGCTGCCGAAGCTGCCGCCCCTGCTACCGAAGAGACCAAGGCTGTCGAGGAGGCCACTCCCGCCGAGAGCCCCAAGGAGAGGCAGGCTCCCTCGAAGCGCAACAGCTTCTTCGGCGGCGTCTTCTCCAAGAAGGAGAAGAAGACGACCGAAGCCAAGCCGGTTGAAGAGTCTGCCGAGGCCGCCACCGAGAGCGAGCTTCCCTCCACCGACGCTACCGCCCCCGTGATTCCCCCGGTCGAGTCCACTACGCCCCTCGCTGTCGATGTCTCCAACCCCGCCACCGTCCCTACTGAGAACATTGAGACCGCCCCCGCCACCACCAGCGAGGTCAAGAAGGACGTCAAGGAGAAGCGCAAGTCGTCGCTGCCCTTCGCCTTTGGCAAGCGTGACAAGTCGCCTGTTCCCGGCGAGGGCGATGACAAGGACAAGGCTGGCATGAGCGCGTTCTCCAAGCTCCGTGCTACCATCAAGGGCAAGTCCGCCGCCAAGCCTGAGGAGAAGCTCACCGAGGAGTCGGTCAAGGACGAAGCCGCTGCCGCCGCCACGTCCAAAGACACCCCGGCCGCCGCTACCGACGCCGTCAAGGAGACGACGGAGGTTGCCCCCGAGGCCTCGGCAGCCGCCACGACCGAGCCTGAGAACAAGCCCGAAAACGTCGCGTCTGCTACCCCTGCCGTCACGGCGGCCGCCTAGAGGAGCGGCGGCGCGTGATGCTGTTACGACCTGAAAAGAGACAGGCTCCTGAGCCAGAGGAGGCCGAAGGGTACCTAGGCGGCTGGAAGGAACCACGTGCATTTCTTTCACACAAGATACCGAGATACCCTGTTCGAGACTGCGTTCACTGATACCACATTTCCATGCCGACCTGTCAACCGCGTTCGCCCGTCGACCGGGGGCAGACGAGGAAAGCGACTCGGGGAGGAGATGAAGAGACAAAACATGCCGAAAAAGAAAACAAACACCAAAAAAGGTCCTTACAAACCATTGTTTGCTGCCAGTATAATGCGCCAGGGTGTTTTTTTTCCATTTTTGTTTTTTTCTTGCCCCCTTTTTCCCCTCTCTTTTTTCTCTGCTGTGTCCTGTCTTTTTTCTTTTGCGGTTCTTTGTGTTCGATACCCGAGGCGAGGGGGAGGTTAGGGCACGAGGCGAGGGGAGATGGTAATAGTTAATAATTGGACTTTTTATTGCTTTCCGAAGTTGAGATTGAAGTGACGTGCTCGTGGTGTCGTTGATGATGTCTTCCGTCTGTCACCGAGTATGACACTTTTCAGCTACCGATAGCAGAAGTCGCAAACGGTTGGGAGAAACTCTTTGATCTCCTCGCGTGGTGTCTTCCGTTTGTCTCGAATACGCACGTCGTGAGACCACATCATCATGACGTTGACCTCTGAACCAATCACCCACACTATTCACCCTCAGCAGTCGAGATAGCAACCTAGGTAGAGGAAGCATGGTAGTTAGCCACTATTCACTACTATAGGTACCAGACAGCCAACGCTGTTCCATCACCGAGTGGCCCTGCCTCTCCCATCATGGCATCTCGTACGCCGTCCCAATGCCCCTACGCTGAAAACCGCCCCCTCCCGCTTCCAAGGAGAGAGGGCTCTGCCCGACGGTCCAACAAAACGCCTCGGTCCGAGAAAGTACATGCCCCTTTTCCGGGGAAGCCATATGCAAGCAACGACATGTCCCAAAGCCCGTTCGTGGGTGGTCAGACGAGAAAAGGAGAAGAAAAGGGGGGTGGGTGTAGTGGGCCTGTGTGTTCTCTTTGCAGTGAGGTAAATGCATGAAAATGAGGCAAAACAAGAGACTTGGTTTCGTCACGCTCCGGCTGGGACGGCTAGGTTTCGCCACCTGCCTACCAGCTCCTCAATCTTGGGCATCAACTCCGGGATGCGAAACGGCTTCGAGATGACGTCGTCCTGCCTCGCCCGTCAGTAGCCTTCCTCACAACAGATGCATCACGCAGAGAAAACTCACGATACCAGCGGCCTTGGCGTCCTCAATCTGCTCGGGACGCGCATAGGCCGTGACGGCAATTATGGGTATGTGCTTCACAATCGTTCCCTCCCTCTCGAGTTCACGGATCCGCCGGGCGCACGTCATTCCGTCCATGACGGGCATCTCCAGGTCCATGAGGATGACGGAGATGTCGACGCCCTCGGCCTCCTGCCCGGCCCAGAACCTCGACTTCTCCAACGTCTGGAGAGCCTCGCGGCCGTGGTTGGCCACAAACGTGTTGTTTCCCCAGCTGCGCAGCTGCCTTTGAAGCACCTTTTGGTTGACAATGTTATCCTCGACGATGAGCACGTCGAACAGCGGCTGCCCGTCTTTGCCCGTGGCGCTGCGGGTGGCCTGCGTGCTGCTCGGCGCGGCCGCCGCCGGAGCCTGTGTCTTCCGAGCGATGCGGAAGGGCGAGATGCGTTCGTAGCCGGATGGAGGGTCCAGGCTCTTGCGGCTCTGGATGTAAAAGTTGAACTTGCTGCCCTTGCCCCTGGCCGACGTGACGCCAATCTGCCCGCCCTGCATCTCGGTCAAGATCCTCGAGATGAACAGCCCCAAGCCGGAGCCGCCGTACTTGACGTGCGTGCGGGGCGTCGCCTGTTGGAAACGCTGGAACAGCACCTTGAGCTCCTCTTCGGCCAGCCCCGGCCCCGTATCCTCCACCGAGCAGTGTATGTTGATGCGTTCGCCAGCGCCCCAGTCAGCCTCGTTGTCGATGTCCATATTCGTCATGCGGGGGCCGTCGTTGCGGTCAAAATAGAGCACGCCCTTGCTGGTGACCTCGGAGATGTCCTTGGACGCCGACAGGGAGACGACGATCCTGCGCTTGTCGCGGCCCTGTGTGAACTTGATGGCGTTGGTCATCAGGTTAATCAGGACCTGCCGCAGCCTCGACGGATCGAGCTTGGCCCACTCGACGCCGTGCCTCTCGAAGCTGTCGTCGACGCTGAACTCGAGCTCAATGTCGTGGGCCTGCAGCTCCGATTCGAACATCTTGAGCGCGCGCTGCACCGCCTTGACCGGCTGCTCGTCGACCGGAGTGACGGCTAGGAGGTTGGAGTCGAGCTTGGACAGGGTGAGGATGTCGTCGACGATGCGTTTCTGGTGACTGGCACAGAGATTGATGGTGTTGGCCGCGTCCAGGCAGCTCTCGAGGAACGTCTCCAGCTGGGCCGGGTCCCTGTGCGCGGAAAAGGTGACGATGTTGTTGGATATTTGATCGGCGCACTGCAGGACGGCTGACAGCGGGTTGCGCATCTCGTGGCTGGTGATGTCAATAAAGTTCTCCTGCTGGCGCTTGAGCTCGACGGCCTCTTCCCTCCTCTCGCTCTGCACCTTCTCAGCCCACTTCTGAGACGAGATGTCAGTGATACAGCCAAAGATGGACTTGAGCACGCCGTCGGAATTCTTCTCGGGAAAGGCGCTCATGAGAACCCAGGTGTCGATGGTGTTGACGCCCCTCTGCTGGCTGTGGTTGAAGCGAAACTCGACCGAGATGGTGACGCGGTCCCGGAGCAGCTTCCGCCACGCCTCCTCCAGCGGCGGTCGATCCTCGTCTCTGACGCTATTCATCCACGCGAGTTCCGTCTCGTCGAAACGGGAGTGACGCGAGATCTGCCACCACATGTCGTTGCAGTAGTTGATACGACCGTGACAGTCGGCGATGAACATGCCCACCGGCGCGTACTCGGCCATGCGCGTGAACCGATACTCGCTCTCGTTGGCTTCCTGCGTCCGCAATAGGAGCTGCATCGACAGCTCCTGACGATCCAGAGCGGCCAGTCGCGCCGCCCGCTGTCCTCGACGAATCTCCTCCTCGAAGAGCACCACCGAGGCCATCGACGTCGCCAACTGCCGAGAGAGGAGATGGATGAAGAGCTTGTAGTTGTCGTCGTAGGGTCGCCGAGGATTTAGACCCAGCACAATGAAGCCGGTGGCTGCCTCTTTGGTCGTGGGCACGACGGGAAAGATGACAACGTTGGTGCAAGCATCGCCGAAGCCTCGTCCTTCAATGCCCTCGATGAGGTGCTTCGGAAGAGAGTCATCGCTCGCAGACAGCACCAATGGCTCGCTGCCTCCCTGCATGCACTGCCGCATGTAGGGCGCGAAGCCCTCATCCGACGTCCTCAAGTCCAGATAAGGGGGGGCAGCAGCATGTCCCTCGGGCACGCCGGGTGAGCCCTCGAGCACAACCTGCGGTGAGTGCATGAAGCTGCCCGATTGCAGAGACGACACCTCGCTCTCCGTTTCCTCCTTGATTGAGTAGATGAGGCTGAACGGGACGTCGTTCTCGTTGTACTCGAGGCCCCTCTGCACCTGGGGCCAGAAGCCGCTCACCGTCGTCGCCGCGGCTGTCCTCTCCCCAATCTCTCGCAGCGTCAGCATCCGACGGTCGTTGATCCGACGTAGAGTGTGCTCAAAGGCGGGATTGTACAGGCCAACCACCTCACCCTCGGTCCCGACCAGGGGCACGATGGCCCAGGAGAAGAACGTCTCCTCGAGGAAACCGTGACGATGGAGAAAGAGTCGGTTGTCGTGTTTCATCATGGCCTGACCGCATTCCGTCGCACTCTTGAATATCGGTTCAATCTCGCTCCAGATCTCAGGCCAGCCGTCTTTATACGACATGCCCATGAGCGAGGGATGCTTTTGCCCGGCAAGCTCAATATATGCGGCGTTGTATATGCAAATCAGATCGGGACCCCAATACATAGCGGCAGGGTGAGGGCTGCCCATGATCAGGTTCGACATGGCTCTCAGGTCGCTCGTCCATTCCGACATTGGCCCCAGGGGCGTCGAGGCCCAATCGACCGACTTGGCGAACTTGATGTGCTCGGGGAGGGTGTCGGTGATGGGTATCCTGGTCCAGTCGAAGACGGATTTAGTAGGCTGCAGCTGCAGCACCTGGTTGGTGAAGTCGTCCGGATGCCGCCGATCGTCGCCGAATTTCGTCTCGATTGCTATATCGTTGAGGGTCGGGGCAAGGCCAGGCTTGAGGGCCGCGGTGGCAGCATCGCCAAAATAGTCGGGAGGGTCCGAGTTGTCCCCTTCAGGAGTGATTGGCATGGACTGGCCGAGAGGAGATTCAGCCACTGCAGAGGGAACCGATTCGACGGAAGAAGGCCGAGAGAGGCGAGGCCGAGAGGCGTTTGCCGTGGTATTGGCGCTGATGAAGCGGAACCTCTGGCGCAACGTCGTGGAGGTCCAGTCGGTGCCGCCATACTGATGATGGGTAGGGAACGGAACGGATGAGTCGCTGACATGAGGATGGTAGGCCCAGGCCTTGAACCGATCGAAGGCTTGAGAAATAGTGTTCTGGTTGTCGGCGGAGAGCAAGGCGTAGATGTCAGCGCAAGATCGCAGGGCGCCGTTGTAATACAGAATGTTGAGCCCTGACTGTTTCACATCCGGGGGGTTCGAGAGATCGACGAGAAAGGTCGGTCGCTCGTCGTGCTCGACGAACTCGATGGCGCCGATGCTCTGAACCCTTTGCAAGGTGACGGGTAGGCTGCGGCCATCGGGGCTCAGGGTGGGAAGCGACAAGTCGAGCGAGGAACTCAGGCTGCTGCCCGTCATGGCTGGACTAGAGCAGACGCTGCCGCGAGGTAGCTTGACGGTGGTAATGGCGGCTGCGTCATCACGAGCGCGGGACAGCATGCCGGCCGTCACGTCCGGGGGGGCCGAGTTCGTCGGGCGGCCGAGCGGCCTCGGGGGCGTATGGGAGAAGAAGAGAGGCGAAGACGAAAAGGTCCCATCATTGGACGACGGCAGGAATTGGGAAGGAATCGAGACTGAGGACGGCATCTCGAAGCGGCGGGGCGGCGAGGCCAAGGTCCGGGGCTTCTTGGCGGGGGCCTGGTCCATGGCAGCGTCGTCGGACCTCGGGAGGTGACGCTTGGCGGACTGCTTGCGGGCGCGCGAAGGCCTGGGGGAGGCGCCAAGCTGGTGAGAAGGCTGGTGGTGACGGACGTAGAGAGCGCGATAATGTGAGGTGAGCGTGGCAGGGGGCGGCCACGATGAGGCATCTGAGGATGTGGGAGATTGCGCCGATGTCGACAGGCCATGGCGATCAACAGATGGCCATGACGGTGGGGGAGGGCCGGGATGGCGCCGATCGGGGGGTCGAGAGTGACGTCGACTGTCGGGCGCCGCTTCTTGTCGAGGAGAAGTGACGCCAGATTCGGTAGGCGGCAGAGAAGAGCGCGGCGAAGGAGGAGGAGGAGGAGGATGAATGGGAGGAAGAGGAGGAGGAGCGAGAGGCCTGTTGGTAGCAGGCGTAGGAGGAGAAGCAGCAGCAGTAAGCGGAGGAGAAGCAGGGTTCGTCGTTGGAGACGTGGTAGGCTTCGACGACGCAGTAGGGCGGGTGCGGAACGCAGCGCCGTTTCCTGGCGGCTGCATCAAGGCTCGCCTAAAGGGGAAGGGAGAGCGGCAGCGCAGAGACGGGGGTTGTTTGGAGGCGATGGAAGGCTCCGCGACCGCCGGCAAGCCAGATCGATCGGGCTCTGGCTTGCGGACAGGGCGAAGCGGGCCTTTTGGTCCGACCTCGCCAACCCTGGCACCTGGACAGAGGGCCGTACCAGTACCTGGGGTTCGGTGGCCAGCAGCGACAATCCGAGATCGGGCGCAGAGGGCGTGATCGAGATATCAGGTTGGCCGAGACTTAAGGTTGGGTGCGGTACCGCTCGAGTCTGTAGTCTGTAGCAGACACACGTCGTATTTTCCCGTCGACGCCAAGGAGAGCCGCATATGCTTGAGCCTGCGAGCCGGCTGGAGGGGACGAAGCCTGATTGACGGTTGGATTCGACGCCGAGAGAAGATGGGAGAAGAGAGAGAGATGGGATGAGAGGGGAGGAGGAGGAGGAGGAGCATGGGAGCCAAGGTGCCGTCTCCGCCACCAGCGGCTTAGCAGGTACAAGCTAACGCGCCGGTCGGGCTCTTTACGCCGGTACTCGCGCGCACAGTGTCTTTGGTCACGGAAGACGGAGCGGGGGCAGTACCTACCTACCTAGGTAAGCGGTGCCTTTTCTGGAGGTTAAGTCGCTGCGAGTACATGTGAGCAACCGCATCCGGCGAGAGCGAGACTGTGCGTGACGAGTACCCGGCTATCAGGAGAATTGTCACGCAATGACTCGGAGGAGCCCTGGCTTCACAATCTTGCGAGTCGCCAGCGTGATGATGACATGAATAAAATTCAATGTCATGATCAAATTCATGATGAGAGACAGGATAGGTACGAACAGGTAGGTAGGCGAAAGTCATTGTCCCGCACCTTGCATCCGTAGCACAATCGAAGCCGTCATCCCGGCGTTAGATCTCCGCCGGCGGCCGACCTAAATTCCGGGCTACTCGCCAGTGAGCCCTCGCTCCCTTCCGTCGCCGCGAATCGGTGGCGGGAAGAAACGATCGTGGCTCTCGTCTCGCACGGCCCGCACGTGCCTGCGTCTAGCGACCGGCCTCAGGACGGGCATAGCAAACTGCGTGTCCGTCTGGCCAAGGGGACGGGCCCGATGCCGGCCGGCCGGTGTCCGGGACGGCAACTCACCGAAGCTAGCACCGTTTGCGGTTCCTCGACTTCTACCTACCTGTAACCTAGGTAGGTAAGCCTTCACCTCGACTACCTACAGTACCTAGGTAGGTACTTTCTGTCTACTGTCGGGAGCCTTTCACCTGCACCGTCTCGGCACGTGCCGTTCGTCGCTCTCGCCGACTTCCCCATCCTCCTCCAGATGCAAACAGGTAGGCAGAATTGCGAGCGTTTCCGATGTTCATCCGCTGCAGGCTCAGCAAATGGATGTCAGGTCAGGACCCTTGCCGCCGGCCGGGCCCTCATTGGTCCATGGAATGGTCCCTTATCCATCACCAACCAACGGGCGCTTACCGTCCAATGCCGCTTATTGGCTGCCACACTGAGCATCACGGCAGCTTCCAGCCGCTCATACCTACATGATGCACGGCTTTTCCCCTCCTCTCTCTTTCTCTCTGCCATGCCTCTGAACCTCTGCCTCATCGCCTCGTCATCGAGCAGCATCGCCCTCGCCGACCCTGAACCAGGCGCGCGGAAACGCCGTCCACGATGAAGGTCCTCCTCGGCAAAAACCGCTCCTACCGGCTGATGCCGCGAGCCTGGCCCCGAACCCAGAGACGCCTCCTCGCATGCCTCATGCCTGTCGAACTTGCAATGCTGGTGCCCGTCCTCGTCATCTTCGGCATCGCACAGCCCGACCTGTATCGCACCGCCATGTGGCGTATCGGCTTCGAGAACAAGCTCAACTCCAACCCCAACATGGTCCTCTACGCCTACGCCAACCATCGGCCTCTCCCGGATATACCCTTTATCTGGTCTTCGACGTGGGTCTCTGTCACTCTTATTCTACCACGTCCCTGACGCTAACCCTTGGCGCCAGTCTGACAAGCTTCAACGTTGCCATATCCATCGTTTCTCTCTTCTTCCTCCTCATTAAGCTCATTGCGCACATTATGAAGACGTGGTACCCCGTCTTTGCCGTCTTCGTCAATGCCGCCCTGGCCGTCTTATACGCCGTTAGCGTCTACGGACAGGTCGGGCCCGACTACGCGGACGCCCGCTATCACACGCCGGCCGTGTGGTATTTGCGCCAGGGATGCGGCCTTGCCAAAGAATATGGCAAGTATCAGGCTTGTCAGATCGCTCAGGCCTCCCTTGCCGTCACTATTCTCTTGCTGTGGGTTTCTTACGTACCGGTATGACCTCAAGTCGTCCGCTGACGAGTTGCTTTAGTATCGTATATCTGGTCAACTTGGGAATCGCCCTGCAGGCCATGTTGCCAAACGCGGAAAACAATGTAAGCAAGGACGATGATGAGGACGCCGCCACACTCGATTCGAAAGAGAGGGGTGCCTGGGAGATGCACAACATGAAGGCTCCCATCAGCACGCCGTACACGCCCAGGACGCAGGCATTTTATACTCTCGACCGCCAGTTGCCGCTGCGGCAGCCAGATCAGCCATACGCTTGAGCATGTATCGAGTCATCCGGTCAGGGAACGGTTGGATAAGCGATTGATGATACCTAAGTAGCCAGGGGGCAAGCGTTGAGCGGTCGCGAGTTTGACAACGATGCAAATACCGGTCGGCAGAATATCCTCCAAGTATAATAATATTGTCAAGATGGAATTTGTGCTAGCAAGACATGTTGTAGGTCAGTCTACGAATTGGCACACCTGCTGGTCCCTGAGTGCATCCAAGTATGTACGAGTAATCGACGTCGGTGTGTGTGAATAGCACACCTACTGCCAATTACGTAGCCGCGAGCTCCTTGCGCTCGCTCTTCAAAGCCCATATCCTCAATCTCCATATCCTCAATTTACGACACTACCTCTCACTTCGCCCCCATCATGTCGGCCTCATCGGAAGAGAAAGACGAGTATCTGTCGGACGGCCAATCTTCCGACTCGTCGGGCCACGAATGGCCGGCACGTCCCCTGTCGCAGACGTACTTTGCGCCGCCATTCTATGGCCGACCGCCGACGCCGCTGCCCCCTTCGCCGTCATTGACGTCGCTCCTTCGGCCGTCACGTCCGACGACGCCAGATGCCTCGGACGACGATAACATGGCGCCGGTGCCCCGCGCGTCGCCCCAGGTGCCGACGTACGAGTACTACGGCTTCGTGCTGTACCTCTTCAGCAGCCTGACTTTTCTTCTATGGCTTCTATGGAGCTACCTACCGGCGCCCTTCTTGCACGGCCTGGGCATCTACTACTACCCGAACCGATGGTGGGCGCTGGCCATCCCGGCCTTTATCACCATGACGCTGTGCTACATCTACGTGGCGCTGGCCTCTTACAACACGGAGATTCTGACGCTCCCCATGGCCAGCGTGGAGACAATCGTCGACGGCGCGGGAAAGCTGGCTGTCATCGATGCCAAGGGCCGGCTTCGTGGCAGCAGCAAGAGAGAAAGAAAGTGTGACAGCAACGGACGCCTGAGATGGAGGGAGGTCTGGAACGAGGGCACTGATGCCGTAATGGACATTCCTCTGGCGGGAGTGTGCGAGGTTCTTTACGGAGACGGGCGCGAAGAACACGCCTAAAAGCTCCTGATCTGATGCTGTGAAGCTGCTTGCGGCTAAACATCGTGACATCTGCTCCGCCCCACATCATCTCATCATCATCCCCTCCTGAGTCATCAGCCTCACTCCCCAGTCCCCATTCAAAAAATTCAACGTCGCCAATCGATACTCGACGCCAGCCATGGACATCCTCAAGCTTCTCTCGCGGGGGACGAAGAAGCCGCTAAAGGGAGCCAGAGCTGATGATGCCGCGACAGTGAAGCTGCCTTCAGCCGGTACCAAGACGAATCCACAGCTCTTTCACGACAATGTGCGCGGCCAGAAGAGAAAACGAGACGGCGACGAGCCACAGCAGAAGCCTTCGGTTGAGCATCTTCCCATGGTCGACTTCTTCGCTGAGCCTAGCAATGGCAAGAATCCTTCCGCTCCGCCAACCGCCCAACGAGCGCCGAGTCCCGTTGAGCAGCCGGTCAACAAGCTCAGTGCAGACGAATGCCGAGAACTCCTGCGTTCCCATCGCCTCAAGTTGACGCTTCTGATGGAAGCTGAGAGGCGGTCGAGCTCCAAAAAGAAACAAAAGGAAAGCAAGAAGAAGGTTGACAAGGCAGTCTCTGCAAAAGCCGCCAAAGCCGACAAGCAGCTATACCCCCAACCATTACGCTCGTTTGTCGAGCTTCGCAACACATACGGCATCTCCCGCAGAGTGTCGGAGAATCTAGTCGCCCAAGGATATCGAGTGCCCACCGAAGTTCAGCTAGGTGCCCTGCCCTTGCTGCTCCGTCCCGAGCTTGCGATGAGCGATGAGCGCAAAATGGCAGATGGGGTCAACTTTCTGGCCGTTGCGCCAACCGGAAGCGGCAAAACCATCAGCTTTCTCGTCCCGACAATCAATAGCATCATGCGAAGACGGGCGCTGGGGAGCCTTCAAGGCATTCACGAGCTCGAGGCCATCGTTGTGGCGCCGACCCGGGAGCTTGTCTTTCAGATCGTCAACGAAGGTCGCAAGCTGACACAGGGTACTGGGCTGAGATTCGCAGGCATGAGAAAAGGAACAAAGATTGTGTCTGAGCACCTGGGCGAGACAGAACATGATTCTGATGCCGGGGAAGACGATAGCGACCAAGAGTCGGAGGCAGAAGACGGCAAAGAAATCTCGGCAAAGCTCCGACCAGTACCAAGAGTTGATATTCTAGTGACGACGCCGCTCCTGCTTTTTCGATCACTCACGCCCGAGAAGGACGATCAGCATAAGGCACTCCCGACCGTTCGGGAACTCGTGCTCGACGAGGCCGACGTCCTCCTCGACCCCCTCTTTCGAGAGCAGACTATCGGGATCTGGATGGCATGTCAGAATCCCGAAATGCGGGTTTCCTGCTGGTCTGCTACGATGGGTTCCAATATCGAGTCGCTCGTCGTGGACCAGCTGAGGAGGCGGGCCGAAAGGCTAGGCATCACTCCCAAGCCGCTGGTCCGACTCGTAGTCGGCCTCAAGGACGCTGCCGTGCCCAATATATCGCACAGACTAATCTACACGGCAAGCGAGACGGGGAAGCTCATGGCACTACGACAACTTCTTCATCCGACGGCGGGCGACGACGGCGGGCCACCGCTTCGACCGCCATTCCTCGTCTTCACGCAGACCATCGACCGCGCCTCAGCGCTACACGAGGAGCTCAAGTACGACATCCCGCTCGAAGCCGGCGGCTCCTCACGCATCGCAGCGCTGCACAGCGATTTATCCGACTCTGCGCGAGCCGCCGTAATGCGCAAGTTCCGCGCCGGCGACATCTGGGTCCTGATCACGACGGACGTCCTGGCCCGCGGCGTCGACTTCGCCGGCGTCAACGGCGTCGTCAACTACGACGTGCCCGGCTCCAGCGCCGCCTACGTCCACCGGGCCGGCCGAACGGGCCGCGCCGGGCGTGAGGGAGGCGTGGCCGTCACTTTCTACACCAGAGACGACATCCCCGTCGTCAAGACGGTGGCCAACGCCATCGCCGCTAGCGAGAAGCAGGCGGGCAAGACGGGGGCCGACGCCGGCGTGCAGAAGTGGCTACTTGACGCGCTGCCGGACGTCGCAAAGGCTGATCGAAAGAAGCTCAAGGAGAGAGGCGTTGACTCGCGCCGCTCCGGTGCCGGCGCTAGGATCACGTCAAAGAGCGGGTATGACCGCCGCCGGGAGCATAATCGCAAGGGTGCCATTTCCGGGAGCAAGCGACGGATGGGCGAGGCGGTCGGGGAGCAGGGGGGGGAGGAGGAATGGACTGGCTTCGGTGATTGAGGATGAAGATGGTTGACATCGTAAAGGACTGTATATCTTGTTACAGAGTACAAGTGGGTGATGACGAACAAACATTCAGATGGTTCAAGACCCTTATTGCCCTTGACATCATTGCGAGACAATATCAAGGTTCATATCGACGCTCTGTATACCTCTATCACATCCCAACGCACTCGTTTCCAATAAAGACGACCCGCGCAGACAAGCCTCCTGAGACGTGTAACTTCGTTCCCGGGCATCCATAATTCGTACGCGTCCGTCAAATGCTGTTGGTAGATAGAGAGACGACTGCGGCGTTCCAGGAAAGGGAAGCTTCCACTTCTTCGAGTAGGGGGTTTATTCCCGCTCCAGGACGGCTGGGGCGGTAATAGTGGTTCCCTTAACCTTGTCCAGACCCTCGCCGCCCTGTGATTGAGACGTACGCGGTTAGAGCAGGGGGCAAGATGAAGAAGAATTCAGGAGGGGGTCGAAGACTCACGTAGCTGATGAGAGGCGAGACCTCGACGCCCCCCTCGGCCACAACGGTGGCGCCCGCATCCTGAAGCCATCGACGGCCCTGGGCCATGATATCACGCTTGCTGGTAACGGGATCATCCTCGTCCTTTCCAGGCGCGTTCTTAAGCGGCGAGAACTCATCGTCGCGACGGACCTCGATGCAGGCGAACTTGTCGAGCGGCAGGAAGGGAAAGACGTCGAAGACGAACTGCTCGAGCTTGATGCCGTTGGGCGTCTCGGGCTTGACCGTCTTTCCCGTCTTTGCGTCGGCGGATGGGATCTTCTTGCGGGCGACGTGGTGAGGAAGCTTGTGGGCCCACTGGGGGATGGACTCGAGGAAGCGGAATGAGTAGTAGTGGTTGACGATGTTGGCGGCTCGGAACTTGAGGAGGTCGGGCTGCTTGGCGTCCGTGGCCTCGGCCATGGCCTTGTCCATCTCCGAGTACTCGACCACATCGGGCTTTCCGTCGCGGCAGAGGATGAGGCCGACGGATTCGGTGGCGTTGCGCTTGCGTACCACCTTTGTCGCGATGTCGACGTCCTTTGAGGCTGCGAAGCCAATGAAGACGGGGTCGGCGACGCGGACCAGACAGTTGTCTACGCAGTAGGCGTGTATGTGCTCGACACCACGGCGACGCATATCTTCGAGGACGCCAGAGAGGACGAGAGCCTGATAGATGCCGCCGTTGCCGTCCGGCGCAACGGCAACGCGTCCCTTGCTCTCGAGAAGCATCTTCCCCTGAGGCGACAGACACGGCAAGACGCCCTGCTCAAAGATCTGAACATTTGCTCGATCGAGGCCGAAGTAGTCGTGCTTGTCGAGGAACTCTTGCGTAGGCTTCCTCGTCGGACCGCTCGTCATGACGTACCACGGCACCATGACGTTGGACGAGCCGCTGCTAGCAGCCGCCAACTCTTGCACCTTTCGGATGCGTTCCGCCTGGATCTGGAAGAGCGACTTGCGCGAGGGAAGGCCAATGTCGAAGCAGCCCTTTGGATCGGAGCTGCCGAGACGCGTGCCCTGACCGCCGGCCATGAGAACGACAGCGACTTTATTCTCGGCGATGAGCTTCAAGCCAGCCTTGTACCAGGCGTCGATCTTGTCGGCGCCGGAATCAAGGACGCTGGCCGTGGCCGACTCGGGGAGCGGCTCCAACGAATCCGTAGCCTTCTTCTCCACGGCACTGCCCTCGAGAGCACGCTTGGCAATGCCATCAATGCGTCCAGGATCGAATCCCTCAAGCTGATCAAACAGCTCGGCACGCTCATCACCAGAAAGCGAGTCCCAGAAGGCAAAGACTTGCTCCTGTCCCGCGCGGGCGTACTTTTCCTTGAGCTCCGATACGGCCTCGTCGGTGGGCGGCGATCGGCCCGCGGACTTGGAGCCCAGGTGAAGCAATTCCTTAGCCTTGTCCATGGCGAGATGGTTGCTGCGGTGCGTGTGGGAGGAGAGGCGATGATACGGTGGGTTGTAGCGACGGGGACCTTCAGGGGCGTTTGCCCTGTTGGACTGCGAAAAGGGGGAGGAGGGGCAGAGATGGGCTGGGCATGACGTTGTGGTCGGCGCGGATCAATGTTGACGCGCTGCTATATGCCGCTTCGTGTTTGCTTGGTGAGGCCTTGTGGCGCCTTGATGATGCTGTCGTTGCATTTGGCGAGCCGAGTTGTCGTTCTGTCGGAGTTGGGAGTTGTACTTGGATTGTCGTTGAAGGTGTTGGGAAGGGCAGCAGCTAGAATGCTGTTCCACGTTTGCTGAGCTGATGGCTCTATGCTGACGATTCTATTCGTACCATATGAAGAGCATGGCTGAGGGATATAGCGTAATTACTAAACAGATATCTAATTCTTGCTCGAAGGACTCGCGTCGGTCATCTGTTGTAGGTGTTGTCGACCTCCCGTAGGCATGTAACATACCCTACACCTTCCCGGCAGCTAGCGGACCCCGGAGCCAGTAAACGGCCGCGGACAGCCGGCATCGGAGAGGGGCTCCGAATCACGACGACGTCATGCATCCGCCCCCCGCTTCCATCTACACACACCCACATCACCACCATCGTCGATACCTATAAAGCAGAGGGCCAATGTCGCTACTCCTTCTGCATAGACCGTCGCTGGCCCGCGTCTCCATCGTCTTCCTGGCCAGGAGAGCGTCGACAATGGCGGCCCCCAAGGTGAGAAGGGAGACGGAGAGGGGCATTCTGCGGCTGACGGTGTCGCAGCTCAACGATCCGTCGCTGCTCAAGCAAGACGTCTGCTATATCAACGGCAAATGGGTGTCCTCCAAGTCGGGCAAGACGTTCAAGGTCAACGGTCAGACTGCCTTGCCCTCAATGCCGCCGCAAATCAGGAAGCTGAGATTCATCAACAGACCCCTCGACCGGAAAGCTCATCGGCACCTGCGCCGAGTGCGACGCCGACGACACCCGTTCGGCTATCCGAGCGGCTGCAGACGCCTTCGTCAGCTTCCGGTCGACAACGGCCCGCGAGCGCGCCCGCCTCCTCCGTAAATGGTATCAGCTGGTGGTGGACAACGCCGATGACTTGGCCAAGCTCATCACATGGGAGAACGGGAAGCCGCTGGCGGACGCCAAGGGAGAGGTCACCTACGCCGCCGGCTTCTTCGAATGGTTCAGCGAAGAGGCGCCCCGGGCGTACGGCGACGTCATCCCTGCCACGGTGCCGGGCAACCGCGTGCTCACCATCAAGGAGCCTGTTGGCGTGTGCGGGCTCATCACGCCTTGGAACTTCCCAGCCGCCATGATTACGCGCAAGATGGGGCCCGCGCTGGCTGCCGGCTGCACCGTCGTCTGCAAAGCGCCGGGCGAGACTCCGATGACGGTGCTGGCACTGGCGGACCTCGCTCACCGGGCCGGCATCCCCAAGGGCGTCGTCAACGTGGTGACGACGCTGGATAACACGGCCGCCGTTGGAGAGGTGCTGACGACGGACCCGGCCGTCAACAAAGTGTCGTTTACCGGGTCGACGGGCGTCGGTAAGCTCCTGATGAAGCAGTCGTCGGGCACGCTCAAGCGCTTGTCGATGGAACTGGGCGGCAACGCGCCGCTCATCGTCTTCGACGACGCAGACCTGGATCTGGCCGTCTCGGGCGCCGTGGCGTCCAAGTTCCGGTCATCGGGACAGACGTGCGTGTGCGCCAACCGCATCTACGTACAGGCGGCCGTGTACGACGACTTCGTCGACCGCTTCGCCCGCAAGGTAGCAGACTTCAAGGTCGGCAACGGCTTCGACGACGGGTCAACACACGGTCCGCTCATCCACGAGCGCGCCGTGGCCAAGGTCATGGACCACATCGAAGACGGGAAACGCAAGGGCGCCAAGGTCATCGTCGGCGGCAGCCGCATGCCGGACATGGGCGCCAACTTTGTACAGCTGACGGTGATGCGCGACGCGACGGCCGACATGACCGTCGCCTCGGAGGAGACGTTCGGCCCGCTGGCGGCCCTGTTCCCCTTTAAGAGCGAGGCCGAGGTTGTGGCCATGGCTAACCGGGCGCCCGTCGGTCTGGCAGGATACTTCTTCTCGCGCGACCTGCAGCGCGTCTACCGCGTGGCCGAGGCACTCGAGGTGGGCATGGTTGGCGTCAACACGGGCATCATCTCGGATGCGGCCGCGCCTTTTGGTGGCCTCAAGGAGAGCGGCTTCGGTCGGGAGGGATCCAAGTACGGAATCGCCGAGTATCAGAACATCAAGACGATCACTTTTGGAGGCATGGGGAAGCCGCTGCAGACTTGAGGGGCGAAAATGATGTTATCTGGGAGAGGATGCGTCGCTGGAGAGAGCAACCGGGGCAGCGAGGTGGATGGCTACCTACATAGCCACAGAAACACAGTCAAATTGCTATGTTGCTGGGTCGCATAGCTCAGGGGTTAGAGCGATTGCTTTACAGAACCGTTCACGGCTCGCAATAGGTCGCAGGTTCGATCCCTGCTGCGATCATTTTTGGCATTTCCATGGATGCTCCAAACATTTTTGCCCCTCAATCTCATGTTTTCTCGTCGTGACCTGTTTCGCCGATGAGCTGTCAATATAAAGAGAGACATCTGTCGGGGATTCCGTCACTGGCTGGTGTTCCTCATCGATGCTTGCTAGAGCCGCACGTGACTGCGATAACGACACCACTTATCCGTAGAGTACTTTTTTTTTTTCTTCGCGAACGCTCTTCGTCGCGGCCAAGAGCCCATGGCCACAACGAAGCTCGGCCCGGCCTCAGCCATGGCTCTCTTCGCTCGTGCCGCTGGCCGCAGTTATAGCTGCATTCTGCGACCTGCAGTAGGGTAAGGCACGCAAACGCAAAACACCGAAATCCACCCCCCCTTTCCTTCACGGACTTACACCGTCAAGGTGGACGAGGCTTTCAAAGGACTGACGCTCTTCCCAACCTTGGCTAGATACAGCTCCTCCTTCAACCAGACAAGGACAAGACAGCCCTTCAGCAGCTCAACCCCCCTCCTCAAGAAACGACACATCGCGCCAGCAGGCAACAGCCCTCCTCCCACCCCCCCCAAACCCCCCCCCCCCCCCCACCCCCACCCCCCCCACCACCCCCCCCCCCACAAACCAAAACCAACACCCACCCAACCAAACCAAACACACCACACAC
>NJES01000338.1:0-19825 GCA_002591395.1 Ophiocordyceps camponoti-rufipedis | reverse complement strand
GGTTCAACTACGAGCTTTTTAACCACAACAACTTTGATAGACGCTCCCGGAGCACTCGAGCCAAGCTGTGCCCACTGACTAGAGGGACCGAATAAAGGGGCGCTTGAAGGACATGGAAAAGAGGGTGGCCCGCATGGACAACATCGTGAACGAGTTGAGGCTGGCAAGCGAGGACAATGAACGGCGTATCACTTCGCTGGAAGCCGAGAATGAGAATTTGCGAGGCACACTGAGTGCGATGATCAAGGATATCGAGAATCTCAAGGCTCGTCAGGCTGTTTGGGTGCATCTGGATGGAGATGCCGGTGCGGGCGAAGCTGGGGATGGGCTTGTAGGCTGAAGGGATGGATAATGCGGTGGATGATGGTGGAGGGGGCAGGGCATTCAGGGCGTAGCTGAGACTGGGAGTTCTCCTCATCCTACACAATAATACTTTCTTGGGACCTGGCGAGCTGCTTCTTTGCCTTTACCCCTATTGTGTAAGTTGACAGCTATGACAAGCCGAGTTTAGCCTGCGGTAAGCGGGCCGTGTTTAGCAACTTTCGTATGCATTCGTAGTCTGGTCGGGATTACGAGGCTAGGCTTTACGTGTGGGTGTGTAAGCTTTAACGATGACTTCACTTCATCAACGTTGCCTTTATATCCCTCATTGAATGGTCAGGCACTAACACATAAGCACTCGTCCAGACCTTGGCTAACGTCGCTGATTATCTCAATTCGGCAGATACGAATCTTGATCATCTGCCCGCCTTTGCAAGTGTTGCACTGTCAGCGCGTGAGATGAGTTGCGGAGGCGGACCTTGGACTCGTTGCTTGTTTCTGTGGAGTGTCTTTCTAGGAAGAGCGACTAGCTTCAGTGTTGATCTGCGATGTGTATCGCTGTTTCACCTTTGATCGCGTGAGGCGCGTGGTTTTATCTCACTCGTCCTTCGAACACCATACTGACACGGCGACATCCTCATGCTTCGGCCTCGAATTGTTCAATCACCGAAGGCATTATTCATGCTAATTTAATGAGAAGACAGCACATTCCGGTGTCAATTCGATTGAGAATTTGACCCGTCACTGAGTGGTCAGGGGCAATCGGTGACTCTCGGTGTTTGGCTACATGAATGAGGTCGTCGAAGTTGACGTGAGGAAGATCCCATAGCTATCACAATGCCATAAGATGCACGTCTAACAAGCAGACAGTCCAAGCGTATGGCGAGTGCAATGTGAGATTAATTACAGAGTGTTCATTCATCATCATTGTCATTGACCTCTCTCGACGTGAAGAAGTCGTCCCCTTCACGTCTTCACTTCCTACGGCTCACAGCCGCTCGCTGACGATAACTTCTACCCGAACTCCAAGAATTTACGGCCTGGTACAGCTTCCTCGGCGTGCTCGCCAACTGTCCTTGGGCCAGTGTTCAGTCCGAGTATTCGTTCGTCTTCGAGGCCACTGTTTCCCTTGTCTACTGACAGAAGATCTCGTGCTCGCTGCAGAGAAGCGCATCGTTCAAACATGTAAGCTCGCTATGTCTTCTTCATTCCTCATATGTTGCTGCTTTTGAAATGACACTCATACAAGTCTTTGCTTCAGACACTGCGTGTCACTTCTCACTATCCTCACATGTTCGTATACATTCGTCACTTTAGATGGCGAAGCCCCTGCAGCCGGCCCAATATGGTCTGTTGGCTCAGCTTGCTCAGCTTCTGCGATAGGGGCTTGCATAAACATCCCTTCCCGGCCAATCACCTGCGAAACGCGACACTCAGCCTCTCGACAGCTCCTCTGATCCCCACCTCGTCAGACTCAGATCCTTCATCCGCTAGCCATCATGTCTAACCCCCAGGATTACACCATCGGGTGGATCTGCGCCGTCACAGTCGAGGCCGTTGCTGCGCGGGCGATGTTGGATGAGGAGCATGACGCTCCGGAAGCTATCGGCCGCAATGACAACAACAGCTACTTTCTCGGCAGGATTGGACGCCACAACGTCGTCATCGCCGCCTTGCCAGACAAGGAATACGGTCTGACTTCTGCGGCATCTGTTGCCAGGGACATGGTCCGGAGCTTTCACAACGTGCGCATTGGGCTTATGGTTGGCATCGGCGGAGGAGTCCCGAGTTCGAAGCACGATATCCGCCTCGGTGATGTCGTCGTGAGCGACCGCTCGAACGGCATGGGAGGAGTGTTTCAGTACGATTACGGCAAAGCGATTCAAGACTCGGCGAACCCTCGATTCGAGACGACTGGACATCTGAACCAACCTCCGCAGGTGCTGCTGACAGCAGTAGCTCAGATGAAAGCTGAGCACATGCTCAAGGGCCACAGTCTCAACGAGGGCGCTGAAAAGGCGCTGCAAGCCATCTACGAGAGCGAGAGCTTCTGCAGACCTCCTTCAGAAGAGGACAGACTATTCAAATCATCATTCATTCATGCAAAGAACACTGAAGGGTGCAAGGATGTATGCGATTCGTCTTTTCTGGTGCCGCGGAAGGATCGTGTGAAGGAGAAGGGGAGACTGGCGATTCACTACGGTCTCATCGCTTCCGCCAACACACTGATGAAGAACGCCACTATCAGAGACAAGCTGGCGGAGCAACACGACATTCTCTGTTTCGAGATGGAGGCGGCGGGTTTGATGAACCATTTTCCTTGCTTGGTGATCCGTGGCATCTGCGACTATTCCGACTCGCATAAGAACCATCACTGGCAGGGGTTTGCGGCTTTGATGGCGGCTGCTTATGCGAAGGAACTTCTCAGCTTCGTTCACTCCTCCAAGGTTGAAGAAGAGAAAAGGCTGGGCGAAGTTCTTGCAGGTTAGTCACTTCAAAGTATTATATTTTAAGGAGTGTTCTAGAGTCTCCCAAATCTCCATGCATTCCTTCCAAGGATGCCAACTGTTTCTGTGTCTCGTTGCAGTAGTCCAATCACTAAAATTGTTCTTCAGTAGGGATAACGAAGATCAAGAAGAATGTGCGACGACTGGTCTCCCAGCAGCAGAAGTCGGAATTCGACTCTGTCCTTCAGTGGCTTACACCCCATGAGTTTTGGCCCCAGCATAACGACTTTTCAGCTCGACGCCAGGAGGGAACTGGTCAGTGGCTTCTGAAGACGGAAGAATTTGAAGTCTGGAGAGAGACCAAGGGTCGAATATTGCTTTGTCAAGGCATTCCGGGCGCTGGCAAGACGATTCTCGCGTCAAGTGTCATCGACAGCCTTCAGACGCGGTATGATGCAGACGACAGCGCGGGAATCGCCTACTTATATTGCAACTATAAGCGGCAAGACGAGCAGACGGCTTTACGTCTGATGGAGAACTTACTGAAGCAACTGGCTCGGAGCCTCTCTCCTTTCCCCGAGGTCGTGAAAGCTCTGCACAAAACCCATACGAAGAGGCAATCTCGGCCTTCATTGGATGATATCTCAACATCTTTGGAGCAGGTAGTAGCAAGATTCTCCAGGGTTTTTATCATTATCGACGCGCTAGATGAGTGTAGAGCCTTCGACGGAAGCCGCGCGGAGCTGCTGGCAAGAGTCCTTCAGCTTCAGACTCGCTGTGGAGTCAACCTCATCGTCACTTCGAGACAAGTCCCGGACGGCAGTGAGTCCAAGATATTTACGGCACAGACATGCAGCGCAGTGGAAATTCTGGCGCAAGACGAGGATGTGCGCATCTTTCTCCGGAGTAGAATATCGAGATTGCCAGGATACGTTCATAAAGATTACGATTTGCAAGAGAAACTACAATCTGATATAATATCATCTGTTCAGGGGATGTAAGTGGTCTTTCGAGTACTTCAGACGACGCTAATGAGCGTGCAAATAGGTTTCTCCTCGCCCAATTATACGCCGAATCTCTCATAGGCATCAAGTCAAAGAAAGCCTTTCGAATCGCTCTCGAGAAACTTCCTCGTGGAGTGGACGCCTATGCATTCGCATACGAAACGGCTATGGAACGTATCAACGGACAAATCGCCTACCAAAGGGAGCTGGCCATTGATGTTCTTCTCTGGATCACTTGTGCAAAGAGGCCGCTGACGACTCATGAGTTGCTTCATGCCCTCGCAGTAGAAGAAGGAACAAGTGATATGGACGAAGACAACGTTTCGGATCTCAAAGACTTGATCTCGGCATGTGCTGGGTTGGTGACAGTTGACAAGCAGAGCGACATTATCCGACTGGTTCACTTCACGACGCAGCAATATCTTGAGTCAACCCGTTCAAGGTGGTTTTCGAACGCAGAGACTATCATGACCAGGTCATGCATCACATATCTGTCATATGATGTATTCCAGCCCTGGGCGTCGCGGCCAATTGATGCTGTGTATGAAGGAATGACAAGGAACTACTGGCTTTACGATTACGCGGCTCGCAATTGGGGCCTTCATGCTCACGACGCGAACAACACTCTGAAGACGATCGAGGAATTCTTGAGATACCGTACAAAGTTAAAGGCATCGACTCAGGTACTCCTCAGTGGGGATTCTCGGCAGATACATCTGATGGAACGAGTGACTGGCCTGCACATGGCAGCTTACTTTGGGCTGGAGGACTTTGTAACTCCCCTGCTCAACGTTGATGGCACAGATCCAAAGGATGATCTAGGTCGGACGCCCTTGTCATATGCGGCTGAGAAGGGACACGTCGGCGTTGTGGACTTGCTGCTCAAGACAAAGAACGTCAACATCGACTGCAGGGAGATCAGAGAGTCCCGGACGCCCCTTAATTTCGCAGCGCGGAATGGATTTGAATCGGTGGTCAAGCTTCTGCTCGAGGCTGGGGCTGACCCGAATATGCGATCCAGGTGGTGGCCATCAATTGATCTCGAAGATCTGAGTCCACTTTCACTCGCCGCTGAACAGGGTCATGAAGCAGTTGTCAAGATTCTATTGGCTCATCCAGCAATCGATGTGAACTCTGATGAATACCCGAACCCGCCATTGTTGACCCGATCGCCGCTGTCATTCGCAGCAGAGGCCGGGCACAACGAGATAGTGCAGCTCCTGCTGGCTCATCCGCGGATTGAACCAGACCAGGGAGGCGGTTTAGGGCACTCATCGCCAGTTAGCCCATCACCGCTATTGCACGCGGCACAATGGGGCCATACAGATGTGGTCCAGTCGCTGCTCGCTCATCCGGCCATCGACCCCGACTCTGTATTCAACGATTGCAGTGATTACCACGATGAAAACTTTGACGACTTTTCTCATTTCCGAAACGGGCTGTATAGTAACACAGCGCTGTCGCTGGCAGCGGCCGAGGGTCACCATGACGTTGTCGAACTACTTCTCCGTCGTTCAGACATGGCCTCGGGCGTCACAACGAACACTGAAAATTTAGATCGAATGCTTAACTCATTGGCTATTGCGGCGAAAAATGGTCATGAGCGAGTCGTTGAGTTGCTGCTTGCGAGCAAGCAATTTAAAGCGAGCCCAGACTCATACGTGCAAATTTCAGACGACCGGAGTCTGTGTGAATATTCTGAGGACCTCAAGCGGACTCCCCTTTCATATGCGGCCGGTGAGGGACACGAGGCGGTGGTGAGACTACTGCTTAGCACCGACAGAGTCGATGTGAACTCTCAAGCCTTAGAGCCTCACGGAGAACCTCACACGGATTTAACGCCGCTATTCTATGCAGTACAAGATGGATCCGAGGCCGTCGTCAAGCTGCTTCTGGAGAGAGGCGCGAACCCAAGCAGCGAAGCGCTGTTGGTCGCCATCGATTTATTGTACGAAGCAATCATCAGGCTTCTCGTCGAAGCTAGCATCGATACAAAACTCAAGGACTACGCACTTCTTCCAAGGTTGGCCGCTAGTGGGCACGTCTCATTACATGTAGTCACGATGCTCCTTGAACGTGGCATTGATCCGGACATCAAAGATGAGCGTGGCCGAACACTGCTGTGGTTTGCGGCCGAGAACGGACAAGAATCGGTCGCTAGGTTACTTCTGAACAAGGGGGCTGCTCCGGACATCCAGGATCCGACCCGTCGAACGCCATTGTTGCACGCGGCAAAGCAAGGGCACGCCTCCGTCGTTAGGATGCTTCTAGATAAGGGAGCTAATGCGGACATCAAGGATACGAAAGGTATAACGCCATTGTCATACGCGGCACAGCACGGATACGCCTCAGTCGCTAAGATACTTCTGGATAATGGAGCTGATCCGGATTCAAGAGACTGTCGCGGATGGACGCCTCTGGTGCACGCCGCGACTGGAAATAACGAAGGCGCTGCTGTCGCTAGGCTTCTTCTAGGCTGCCCGTTCGTGGACAGAAATAGGGGGGTAACGTGGACGGATGGTACCGGTTATTACAAGAATAAGTATTACGGACGAACGCCCCTTTGGTGCGCCATTGCAAACGGGTCCAAAACGGCCGAGATGCTTCTCGATGAGCCTGACTTTCTGCTCTTCACGGCTGAGGTCGACGATAGGGATTCGTCCATCTTGGCCATGGCAACAAGCAAAGGGCGGAAAAAGGTTGTCGAGAAACTTCTTTTGCGCCCTGATGTTGACGTCAACTCTAGAGACGAGTTCGGCCGGACCGCCTTGATGGAAGCAGCTAGAATTGGCAATGAAACGATATGCAGGCTACTGCTGGCGGCCGATGGCATCGAGCTTGACTCCTGGGACTATGATGGACATACGGCCCTGTCATTGGCGGCCAAAGAAGGTCACGCTGAGACGGTCAAGTTACTCATCGGCATTGGCCGCTTCGACGTCAACTCTCAGGGTCTAAAGGGGGACACAGCGCTGATGCTCGCTTCATGTAACAAGAACGGTTCAGATATCGTCAAGATGCTGCTTGGCCTCGACATGATCGATTTGAGTCTAAGGGACTACGAGGGCAACTCGGCACTCTGTTTTGCTGCGTCGGCGGATCGGGGCGCGTCTCTTGCACTTCTGCTCGCTACTGCCATCTTCGACGTCAATTCGCGCAACAACCATGGGCAGACAGCATTGATACTTGCGACAAAGCGATGGAACATGGATCTGTTCGTCCAATTGCTCGCCGCACAGGGCATCGATGTCAATGTACGGGACAACCAGGGAAGAACTGCGCTTTTTTGGGCAGTTATTAGTGACTACAGGGATTTCGTTGGTATATTGACCCGCGTCACCGGCATCGATCTCAACTGCAGAGATGACATGGGCAATACTCCGTTAGCGAAGGCGGCCGCGAACGGACGAGATAACGTCGTTGAAATGCTCCTCGATACGGGACGAGTTTTGGTAAACTCCGAGAATAGTAAAGGTCAAACTGCACTCACGCTAGCCGCGTGTGAGGGCCATAAATGGGTTGTCAACCTCCTTGTCGCTGAGGATGATATCGATCTCAATTCGAGAGACCACACAGGGCTGACGCCTCTATCTACAGCGGTGGTCAAAGGAAGAGAGGCAGTCGTCAGCCTGCTCCTCGCTACTGAGGGTGTCGTTGTAGACTCGAAAAATATCTACGGACCCACGGCTCTCGCACTCGCAGCGTGGGAGGGCCATGATCATATCGTCAAGCTCCTCGTTGCTGTGAATGACGTCGACCTCAACTCGAAGGACCTTTATGAAATGACGCCTCTATCTTGGGCGGCGGTGGGGGGAAGGGAGGGAGTTGTCAGCGTACTCCTCGCTATGGAGGGCGTTGATATTCACTCGAAGAATATCAACGGAGACACAGCTCTCTCTCTAGCAGCACAGAAAGGCCATCGCAATACCGTCGAGCTTCTCGTCGCCGTGGATGGCATTGATCTCAATTCGAGAGATCAGAATGGGCAAACACCTCTAGCGTTGGCGGCGTTCGAAGGATGGGAGAGCGTTGTCAGCCTGCTTCTCGCTACTAAAGGGGTTCTCGTGGACTCAATGAGCCATGAAGGAAAGACAGCTCTTGACCTAGCAGAAGAGATGGGGAGAGAAGGGATTGTCGCGCTGTTGCGAACGTCTCTGTAAGTCTGTCTGAGCTATCACATGTACTTGAAGGCTCGCCTGACTCTGCATGTACATAAGTAATTCAATCAATACCCGTCGGCTTAAGTAGCCGACCGACTCAAATGGGGGACGAATTGCTTCACCAACACAGAGGATCATATATCTATTTCTCCCAAATAACATGTGTGCGAAGTGCAAGCGAGTGGACTACAGATCCCATCTCCGGTGCCGGCCCCTACATACATGAGTCCCGGAACACCTCCCGCCTTTCAAACCCCCAACATAGCCTACGGCCCCGTGTTATGCTTGATGGCATCATCCCTCACAGAATCCTGACAATTCGTATACAGCGCATCATGAGCCCTCTTCTGATCCCCCACCGCAATAGCATCCTTCATCACCTGCACAGTCCGCGCCATATCCGGCGTCCGCACATTCTCCGGATCGGCGCCGAACCTTTGCGCAAACTCCATGGTCAGGTCTTTGTTGGCCAGGACGGAGACGAGGAGAGCGCAGCCATCCCATGTCTCCTTTTTGGCGCGCTTGACGAGGGCGGGGTCTGTTTCCTGTTCAGTTTGGTTGTGAATAGGGGATGGAGGAGGTTTAGTACCGGGATCAACGTTGTCTTTGGTGATGGCGAGGGGGTGGGAGGTTGTTGCTGTGATGAGGGAGGAGGTAAAGAGGAGGGCGAGAGAGAGCTTCATGTTGACGGCGTGCACGAATACTCAGAGAATGTGTTCTTGATGCTCTCAACTTCGAAGAGAACCTAATCATATATATAGTTAGACTCATGCCTCGATTCTACACGTCGAGTCTAGGCGATGGCGAAACAACGTCCGCTCCATAGACATCGCGCTGCTAAAATAAAGATTGCATACAATAGCCTCTCATATTGTTAGCTCATGCGTCAAGTGACGCACTATCCCAGTAATTCTTTAACTATCTCGTTCTCTCTACATATAACCGCCGACATTACATGTAGGCGAGGAGCAGACTGATGGCTTCGTGATCGAGATTAGCGCCGGCGGTTCGCATATGTACGTCTCTGAACTACAGCGTTAAATAAAGCTTCTATATCCTCTACTTGTGTTAATATGATGCCAGCTGCTGTTATTAAGGGTCTGTCTGTGAGATGTGAGAGAACCTCAAAAGACAGTCACTCCTCTTCATCAGGTAGCAAGTCTGAGACGATCAACCCAGCGTAGCAACAACCATAATAATCCGATACAGAAAGCGCATGATGTGCAGATCGGTGGCAGAGTCGTAAGCGCTACTACGCCATCGCTTCAGGCTTCTTCGCCGTCACAACAGTAATCATGGGATCCTCTCTCGCCTCCCTCCAAAACTCCATATCCGACTGAACCATCGCCAACTTCTCCATCGGAACAAAGTCAATGTCAACCAGGCCCATCTTCCGTGGTATCTTATTCTTCATCAAGCACGTGTCCGGCATCAACGTAGCCTCAAGCGTAAATGGCTTCTCTATCTCCATGCGCAGGCGATAAACCCATCCGCCCGGAGTCTCCTTGATGTCCTCCACCGTAGCGCCGTACTTGCCCTTCAAGCTTTGGCCGGTGACGCCGGAAAAGAGCATCCGTAGGCCGAGGAATCTACCGCCGGGTTTGAGGGAATCGACGATGTTTTGCCACAGTATCTCGACATCTTTCTCCGAAGAGGCGGCGCTTTCAAGAAGCCAGTTGCCCATGACCACGTCGTATTTCCCATCCAAGGGGCTGAAACTGCCTTGTTCACGCAGCGGTTTCAGAGCGTCGGCAACAAACCATCGAAGCCGTCCCTCACGATCCGTCCCCCGATCTTTAGCCTTCCCAAGCTCTATCATCTTCTCGCAGATTTCGACGACATCGACATACGCCGCGCCGGCATCGAGAGCTCTTCTGGCGTGGAGACCATCTCCGCCGGCGAGATCGAGAACGGTGAGGCCGGTGCAGTCTCCCAGGGCTTCACCCACGAGCTCGGCGGCCAGCTTGGCAAAGGGAGTGGTGACGTTGGCGTAGTCGGAGTAGGCCTGTGCGATGTCGTCGTACTGGGTATTCTTGACGGAGTTCATGTCGCAAGATGTTTACGTTGTTGATATAAACGTGTCAACCATAGAAACGACGATGACTTAGGGACGGGGCGGAGCGGAGGCGGCGAAGAGCTGAATACAGTGCAAGTTATATAGCCGCGTAAGTCTGATCAACAATGCTCTTCGGCTAAGATGAGACATAACAATAAATCTCCTGAATATCGGACTCAGCCTTACCCGTTGACATGTTGCCATCTTCGGCCCTTCGCAAGAACGAGCCTCATTCGCATCAATTCGCCGCTCAGGACCTAATCCCTAGTCAAGCATGAATCGTCTGCCCAGCGTGAATCTTTCCGTCACACAAGGCGATATTTTACAAAGTCGACGTGGCAGTCGATCGAGGTGGAGATTGTCTTCAAGTTGCATCTGATGACCTTGGACCTTTAGCACAGATGGAAGAATGTCGCCGGATAAATGCAGTATGAAGCCTTCTAATCACTGTTTCAAGGCTTTACTAATATTCTTAACAGCTCTAAGTGACCTTTAACTTTAGAGGTAAGTTATGCAAGCAGAGTTCTGAAGTGGAAAAGAGGGAGCAAGGGGGGAAGAGAGAAGAGGAACGCTGCGCTTCCGACTCACTATAACATCAACACCTACTCAAATCTATATACAAGTGCTTCATCTA
The DNA here is from genome assembly GCA_002591395.1 of Ophiocordyceps camponoti-rufipedis. Lineage (NCBI taxonomy): Eukaryota > Fungi > Ascomycota > Sordariomycetes > Hypocreales > Ophiocordycipitaceae > Ophiocordyceps > Ophiocordyceps camponoti-rufipedis. The sequence goes on along the minus strand of NJES01000338.1, from coordinate 9,203 downwards.
CTGAATGCAATCTGGTCTGTACATCATGGGAAGTCGCCTACTCTGCATGTCTCGGCATGATGCTGCAACAAAGAACATAGAAGAGGCAAAAGAGGCGGAGACAAAGATGCAAGTCTCATTGCCTCACAGCTTGGTCTCACTCCGCTCCTCAAGCAGAACATCAGCAACATGGCGCCTCAGGGCGACAACCAACAACTCGGCATCATCCTCATCCAGATCATGCCTCGTCCCCCTCCCAAACATGGTAAAGCTCTCGCAAACCCGACCACTAGCACGAATCTCCGGCCGGGGAATCAAGTGAAAGTGCATATGCGGAACAACCTGCGCCGCCGCCGCACCGTTGTTCTGCACCACGTTCCAATCTGAGACGCCCGTGGCGCGGGCCAGAGCAGCGGAGAGGACGCGGACAAAGGCCCCGAGATCACGGGCTTCAGACGGCGACGCATCCGTCAGCTTCGGCCGGTGGGCGCGCGGACATAGCAGCAGGTGACCGCGCGAGAGCGGCATGATATCGAGGAAGGCGACCAGTGAGGGCGTCGAGAGGACGACGTATGACGCCGGTGACGTCAGTGTTGACGGAAGCGATGGGGGTGGCTGATGCGCGTCCCAGGGCTTGTAGGCGGCTGCGATGGCGCAGAAGGGGCAGTCTGACATTGTCTTGGCCGGCCCGGGGAGGGGGGAGGAAGGGAGATGCCGAGCTGCTTCCGGGGACCGGGGCCGGCCGGAGGAGGATCGGGGGCCGGAGGGACGGCGGACGGACGGACGGGCAGACGGGAGGCTGGACGGGGGAGGTTGGTGAGACGTTGGTCGGGATCGGGGGAGGGATGATCCGGGTGCGAAGGGATTGGAGTTGCCTACCCTGTAGTCGACGAAGCGTGCTCTTAGGAGAGGACGGGAGAAGATTCTGTATCCTCTTTTTTTCGTAAAGTAAAGCAGAATAAACCTGATTCGGTATCCAAGAAACTTCATTTCAAACTGAGTAGCAAGTTGTCAGGGAAGCTCGAAGCTTCAGTCTTCACTACATACACGTTTACTCGTGTGTTACATGTAGACCAGGAGAAACGAACTTACATGTAGAGAGAGAAGAAGCCCGTCACACGAATGATACGCCCAATCACTACCTATATAACCACCCCCGCCGTCTCAAGCCTGAGAATATCTCTCGTCAAGTCAGTCTTCCGGGCCGTATGGCTTAGCCTGGCTTCCTCACTACATTGAAGCTATCTCGGCTTTTACTTTCACCCTCACTTGATGCCATTTTTGATCCAAGCTATCGCCAGATGGGCGAGATTGCTTGCGGGATAAAGGATGACTTCTGGCAGTGGAGACGGGGAAGTATCTTACCCACTGCAAACCTCCTGTTCAACCCGTTGTCAAGGATGGGAGGCCAGCGACGGACCCTCATACGACGCTGCTATCAAGGAAGCCTCCCAGAGCGGGCTCGCTACGGCGGTGCCAAGTAAGGGGCCTGACCTGATCTCCAATCATACACCTACCAGCAAGCCGGACGACGAGACGGAGAAGAGGACGGGCGAGGATAAGTGCGAAGACGGCCGTCAAGTAAGCGTTGGGAGGGTGACGGGCGCACATTCTGATGCTGCGTCTGTTCTTAGCTACAAGTACATAGAACACCAGAACTAGCTACAAGAAGCCGTCGGCAGTCTTCTAAACTAAAGAACCGCAACTCTCGATATACATATAGTAACTGATAATTCACTTCTCCCCCAACAGTGCTACTCCATGCAGTCAAATCGATTCAAGGTCTGCACTCCCAGCCACTGTACTGTCATATCCCCTATCGTATATTTACTCTCCTCCAGCCAAGCAGCATCTCGGCATACTGGTCGAAGCACGTATCAATCGCCTCTTGAACCGAACGCCTGTTGCAACTGGCATACCGCGTCTCAAGAACTATCAAGATCAAAGTCAGCGGCTACACAGAGCATACATGTGTCTGGATGGGAAAGATCCAAACGGTCGTCACGGACTTTCCGGTTCGTTGTACAGCCAGACTACCAAGTCGCGTAGCTGCTGCCTCGTGAGGCCGGCCGGCGTGAAGAGCAGCTCGTCTCGTTTGACTTTTCCCGCGACGATGATTAGTGATGTAGGGACAGCGATTTGTAAGAGTTTCTATTTGTCTCCAAGTGTCTTGTTCCGGCAAACATACGTTTACGTGTAGCCTTTATCAGACGAGATGGCCACGGCTGTGAAGGCTTGACGACAGTGCCTGTTGCATCGGCCGCTGGCGCCGCTGGAGGCTCTGGCGCGACGTGAGCGATTGCGGCCACCGTCAAGAGGGAGGTCAAAAGATAAGTCTTCATGATGATGTGACTGTTGAAGTTGTGTTTTGATGAGAGATGCTCTGTGAGGGAAGAGAGACGGTCATCTCGGAGGTTTTATACACCTCAGCTATGTTTCATGCCGTCTTATCCAGCGTGACGGCGTAAAGTATGACGAGGCTCGTACATGCAGTCACTAAAGGCAAATTCATCGGAGATGCGCAATCACCGGCTCATACATATCAATACGAGCAACTAAAGGGAATGCTTCGCCTCTCGGACATGGCAGCCTTCGGCCCGGACGACCTTGAGAGCGGGAATAAGATCAGATTCCTGGTAGATGTTCGGAATTGAACTCTAAAGGTGCTTGTCACTCTCTGGCGATGGTGTGATGGGTGATGTTGCTCATCGAGATTGAAGTCCATATTACAGAGAGCCTGAAAAGACAATGGCGAGAAGGCTCGTTCACATTAATATCACAAGGGGCAAGACAGACTCTGGCGGTAGCTGTATGTAATGTTTTCCGGACTTGTCAGTCTCTAGGAAATGTAGGCGGATGGGTCCAGTGAGGAACAGCGTAAGAATGAAAAGAGTTAGGTCTAGGATGATCCATTGTGGCCGCTACCTCAGGCCGTAGCGAAATTGCCTTGCTCAATATGCGTTAAAGTCAATCGAAATATCATCCGTCGAAGCATGCCATTCATGAGACTCCGCTGTATGTATGTGAGGTTACTATGTCGATGGGCATCTAGGCAACTATGTAGATCTAGGTTTGACAAAGAAGAGCTACTGAGCACTTTTCGTTGCGGTAAACGGGAATTCTAGCTGCTCGCCTGAACCTATTCTCAATGACATGCCTCTTGACAAGACTGTAGTCCACCAAGCATACTCCATAACCCTAGAATCAAAGACTACGTGTACTTTACGGAGAAAGTTTCATCAACAGTCTAGTGAAGTTGGCCAGTAATCCCGGTTTCTTCCCTTTCGCATGCATCCGCCGAATCTGGGGTGAATCCATTTGCCCCTTGTTCTGCAACCTGGACTTTCGACCTGCGAGCTGCGCGCGGCCGATTTCTAGCAAATCGCATCCCTCTTGCTGAGGGTGCAGCGGCGTACTCGGGGGCAATTTTGGCGTGGCCTGGATGCCTGCGGCGATTGCCAGGAGGATAGTCAAGAGCGAGGAAATGTGCATGGTGTTGCGGTTTCTGAGGTCTGGCGGGCTAGATGTAGTCGAAGACGGCGGTTAAAGTACAGAGCTATGCATATAAAGAGTAGAAATACAGGAAAGAGATGAGGCTTGCATGAATATATGTTAGAAGCAGCGCGGTTAATGACTTTGTTGCGTGGAGTCTAGAACGAGGCAGCGATTCTTGTTACCGGATGTGTTTGAGACCCCCTTGCGTATAGCCACATTACATAGAACTTGAGACATGGTTTGAGGAAGAAAGCAACTATGTTGTCAGCCGATCGAGTCCTTGCTGCTTCTAGACAATAGGGGATCATCAGACGATAAGAGGATGGAATCATTCATCTTTGCATGATATGACGAAGGAAATGTTCATCATCTGGGTAAAGTTACCAGTTTCTGACTGAACATACGGTTCCGGAGGACAAGAGAATGGAATCAAACGTCTTTGCATGATATAACGAAGCGAATGCTTAATATCCAAGTAGAATCACTTTTTTTGACTAAAGATACGGATTCTGGTTTCTCTGCAGTGCTGTATTCACAACACGCATTAGTACTGATTTTGAGTTGCCGACTTGGCGAGAATGATGCAAGCCATGCAATTAGGATTCGAAACAGACAAGAAGACGAAGAAAGGAGAATTCGTTGACTTGGTTTCCGATGGTCTCGACTGAGTCGGCCTGATTCCTCGTTTGCGCCTGACAGAGCGTTTGCGGCATGTAGGCATGCCCTCCTTTGTGAGGACTGACGAAAGAGCAGAACGTGTCTTCTTTGAGGGCCTTTTCTACTGGAAAGAGACTTCTTTGACACTACTCACGTGCAGGAGAAGTGGCCCTCGCGAAGAGAATGAAGAATTTCACGAGATGAGCGAGGTTTTCTTTCAGAAACGTACAAAGGCTCATTAACCGAGTGATGCAGCGTACAAATAGCTAACCAGCAGTGCAATATCCGCTACGGAACCAGTCCCAACCTACATCAGCCAAGCAAACGATATTGACAGCTCCAAAATTGACAGGTGACGACCTCAAGTTCTAAGCCAACTCTATATACACTATAACCCAATCCTCTCAAAATTCTCTACCCACGGCAATTGGCCTTGCTAATCTTGAAGCCTCCCGGCATCAGCTTCTGGAAAACACCGTTCGGATCGTACTTCTTAGCAGTCCGCTTCAAAAAAGCCACCGACTCGGCGCCGTAGCCGCAGAGAGGATCCTGGTCGGGAGCGGCGTAGTTGGCGTAGATAAAGGGTGAGTATTTCTTATTCTTCTTGGCTACCGCCACGGTAGCCTTGATGAAGTCTCGTCGAGCCTGTTCCATCATGCCGTCGAGGCTGGGGTCCGACCAGCGAGAGGCCAGCCAGACGACTGCGGAGACTTGTCAGACACGTCTTGCGGTGCTATCACGATGTGGTGAGACTCACCGATCTGGTCGTCTTTGTTGTTGGAGAGGCCGAGGCTGTTGCCGCCTCGCTTCTTGGAATACGATTGCTGAACGACGGGCTGGGGGAAGAGGACGACGATCCAGTCGATTTTATCCTTCTGTGGGAGAGAGTTGTATACTTCATCCGAGGCATCCCAGATACGACGGAGAGTGTCAAAGTCGTTTGTAATGGTGACGCCCGCGGTGACTTGGCTAAACCCCTGTTTAGAACCCGAAAGACAAGAAGCCACAACAAGACTCACCGGAATCCAATCGGCTGAAACTGGCTCAGCTGATGGGTAAAGTCCGCAATCTTCCCATGCCTCCCAATAAAGGAAACCCGATTAGGCAAGTCAGTAAACCGCCGTAACGAAGGCGGATTCGCCACATCCGCAACATTCGAAATCGCCGCGCTGGCAACCTGACCGCTGTTATTCCGCAGATAGCTAACAGCAAGCTGCACCTCAGAGTCAACGTCGCGGTTGTTATCCGCCACGAAGTCGACCATGGCGTGGCTGACGCTGTCCAGCATGGCGGAGCGGTTGCTGGGGCCGTGGTCGAGGCTGGCGATGACTTGGCCGCTCCATAGGCCTGGGAAGTCGAAGGCGGCGATGTTGACGCGGGTGACGATGCCGAAGTTTGTGTTTCCGCCTTTGAGGGCTTTGAAGAGGTCTGCTCTGCGGTGAGGGGAGGCTGTTACGACCTTGCCTGATGCTAGGACAAGTTCATATTGGACGATGTTGTCGACCACCCAGCCTTTCTTTGCTTGGAATAACGACTGTCCTCCTCCGAGGGAGACGCCTCCTACGCCGACGCCTTCGCACACACCGCCAGGGAAGCCAACACGACTGTTGTTGAACATATCATAGGCCCGGCCCCAGGTCAAGCCAGCGCCGAGACTCACATACGACCTATCCCGAGCTAGATTCGCAGAGTCCATCCGCCGGAGATCGATGGAGACGCCGTCAGCAATGCTGTTGGCCCCCGGGTTGGCGTTGTGACCGCCCCCCTTGACGGCGAAGCGGCATCGGTGCCGCGTTATGATCTGCATCGTTCGTGAGACATCGTTGGCTGACGCGGGCGTTATGATACACGCTGGTTTGAGCACCGATGTTCCTGACCAGCGGGCTTGGACGAGGCCATCGTACTCGGGAGAGATGGGGCCGTGGAAGAGGGTTGGTAGTTCGTGGGCGAGAGTATTGCACTGTGAGGGTTCGTCAGAGCTGGCCCCCCTGAGTATGTTCCTCTCTCGTGGTGTGCTTACGCAGACGGAGCTCACTGGCTCTGCAGCAGGGGTAGCCGTCGTGACGGAACTAGCAGAGGCCAGGGCCAGGATGACATGAAGACGCTTCATCGTGTATGCTGGGAAGCTGCCAGGAACAAACAGGAGAGAAGATGCAGCCGTCACCACGAGAAAAGACGGCTATTTGTATCCGCGGCTTATACCAATATTCCGTCGGGCTGAGGAAAGCTAAGCCCATCTGCTCGGCTGACGGGATCAGCAGAGAGCTGAACCTTGATCGACCGGGACCAACTGCATCTCCCATCACATCTCATCTCATCGCCTTTACCCGTCTTGCCCCGTCCAATCACGGGGCGCTTTGAGTCTCACTCGCTTGGATGTGTTGGGGGTCGTCTCGTTATGGACGAAGTAATGTTGTCCTGTGATGCTTCTGTCTTTGGTCTGAAACTCGGGGGGGGGCGTTGTACGAATATCGGGTGAAGCATATTCGTACTTTGTAGATATTTCGAGTCCTGCTCGTGGTGTTGAGGAGTTTTGACAGCTGAGGTGCTTGTTGATGAAACACGACTAGCGAAAGAGGATCAGTCAAGCCTCGGCTCTTCTGACACGCATATCAAGGATTCACGACCAGAGCCACGGCCAAGCCCTGCGTACGCCCATCCTCTGGGCCTTGGATGCAGGTCCCACCGTGGCTGACCTCCTTGAATTCGGTTAGAGTCGAGGCTCAAGTTGAGGATGGTCTGTGCTACATGTGTTCGATGACGATGCTTTTCTTTTCTGTGAATCCTACTCTGTCATCAACGACTCCTTTACTTTCGCTTACCGAGTCATCTCAGCTGACATTGACATCAATGTACGAAGTAGACAAGCCTCATAGCCAAGCCGATGCCCTGGAGTCTTGACCGGGAGCGATGCAGACGTCATGATCTCGGTAAATCTTTGCCAACACCTCCAGCTCAAGTTGAAATCGCGTCTTTCAGCATCTTCAGCCTTATCATTGCTATGAAAAGTATCTGCCTCCCGGAAAGACTTGAGAGAAACTCTCATCCACACACCCTCATGCGTTCTCTTCGCCACGGCATTGTCATCAACCTCAATGAGTCGATACGTCAGACGCTCATCCCGCAACAACCAAGTCGTCCTGCACCAGAAGCAACCCTTGGAATATAAACACTCCAGCCCGACTTTGATTTGTATCTCAACTCCAAAGCCGCCCCATCCCATGACAGCCCCTTGCGAACAAGCAACCCAACTCAAAGCATCACTCAGAACCTTTGACCCTGGAATCCCCCAAACTGTCCCGGAAACCCCCCGCCTTGGAATCCCCCACCTTGGAACCCCCTGCCTTGGAACCCCCCTCCTTGGAATCCCCCTCCTTGAAACCCCCCAGCCTGTCCTCCAAACCCGCCCGGCGACACAGATGACACCTGTTGCTGCTGCTGCTGCTGCTGCTGCGCCTGCTGCGCCTGCTGAGCCCTCTGCTTCGACGTAAAGTGCTTCTTGCCACACGAATTCCCCCACTTCTCAACATAGCTATCCCGCACCTCGGTCGGACACGCCATGAAGTTTGACGAGTCGATGGGATCGGGGAAGATCTTGCAGATTAAGAAGCCCGTAAAGTCCAGCTTGCGAAGGGGCGCGTCGAAGAAGTTGTCGAACTTGTAGACGGCGCATTTTGCCCCGTCGTCGTTGCCGGATCCCGCCGTTACCAACGGGGCCGCCAGGGCTCCTGAGCTGGCCAGCGAGCCGACGAGAATGGCTGTTAGGAGATACATGGCCTGAGAAGGGATGCTTCGCCAGCGGGTCAGAGCTGCAAGTCTCGTCGGCTCAGAAGCAGTCTTTATACCCTCTCCCCTTTCACCCGTCAACTCAAAGATTCCACACAGGTCGTCCCCTACATCCCCATTGTCTTTCCCAGCCGGAAGACGACATCCGGATAGCCAAGCAAGTTTCCCCTCACAAGGTCCAGTCCATCTGTCTCAAAGGGCTAGCAAAAACGTGTGGCCTGCCCTATAGAGCGTCTAGCCTGACGGGACTGGAATGCCTCGCCTCGTGACTCGTTCGTTTTGAGACCTGGGGCCATGCCGGCATGTCTCGCCACTTTTGTCAGTGCTTCTTGTGGCTTTTGCTGCGGTGGTGGCGGAGGCTGACGTTGGCGAGCTGCCGATGCTGGTCGGTTTGCCTTGTTCTGTCTCGTCTCGGAACGGGGTTGAGATGCTCCGTCCGGGGTTGCTCTCTGCCGTAGTCCTCTTCTATCGCATTAATTTGCCTCCTTTCTCCAGACTTGCCTGCTTCATGGCGACACCGTCCTCGCACTCAAAGTCCATTCTCTTGGAGTCGAGCCTCTAATCCGCAAGTTGAAATTTTCCATCATCTGTCTGGTTCTCGGCGACAAGTCCCTCAACAAACCCCATCAAAGTCCATCCTCAACCACCATCTTACTCAGATCTTGACGTCCTTGAGACTGCAACTCCCTCTTCCATCATCACCTTGACCGTCGACTCTTAGTATGAAACCACTTTACGAGCCACCATCACTTGTCCATCAGTGCCAGACATCACCATGTCGCGCCAGGCATCACGACTCAAACGACAAGCCACGAGACATGACGCGCCGCCGCTTCCACGGAAATGACCTTGTTCATCCAACGGCTATACAACACAAGACGGCCACGGTCTGCCCCGAGAATAGAGAAACTGCCTGAACTGGAGACCACCCGGACCCTCATTCTTCTTCGCCGACGCCCGCCGTCGCCGCCACCGCTTCGGGCTTCTTCTCATCGACGGGAGCTTCGGTCTGCTTGACGACCTCCTTGGCTGGCGCCGAAGACGGCTCGTCGTCCTTTGTCTTGTCGGTGTCTTCCTTGCCCTCGACGGTAGCGGAAGCGTCGGCTTCACCCTCCGTCTTCCGCCTCTTCACTGGCGGTTGATCATCTGCGGGGGCTATGAGAAGAGAGGACAAGTGTGAGTCAACTAGATCTGGTTGAGAAAGGGGCCTAGACTCACCCTTGACGCCGTTCTTCTTGCCTTCTGCCTTGTCGCCATTGGTGCCGTTGGTGCCGTTGGTGCCGTTG
>NJES01000337.1:0-19914 GCA_002591395.1 Ophiocordyceps camponoti-rufipedis | reverse complement strand
GTAGAGGGGAGGGAGGGGAGGAGAGGGTCTGAGTATGGTGGTTTTGCGTCGACTCGTGGGGTTGTCTCTGTGTCGAGGTCTTTGTTTGGGCTGGGTTGGTTGTCTTGGATGGAGAGGTCGCGTAGCAGTGACTGGATGCGCTCTTCTTCGTCGTCTTGGTCGGCTTCGCTTCCGAGGAGGTACTCGAGGGTATCATCGTCGGTTCGAAGCACAGCGTCAGCTTCTCCCTCATCCTCATCCGCTTCATCCGCTTCTTCCCCCCGCCGACGGATGACGGGGACGACGTCGTGGTCATCGTCAGCTTCTTGCCCGCGTCGCAGCTGTCTGAGGCGATGGGCGAGGGCGTCTTCGCGGGACACCGTCTCGCGACTAAACTCCGGCACTGCCTTTCTCCCGCTGCTGCCTCGCAGTGTCTCCAGCCGGTCGCGCAGTGCCTTGTCCGTGTCGTCGTCGGCCATGGCGGTTCGTACAAAGACAGCTTTGCTCTTGGCGACGTGATTCGCTGAGTGGTTCAGGTGGATGGGGACGTGGCGATGACGTCATCCCTGGCAACACCACCTCTCCCATCTCCTGGGCGTTCAGAATGCTTTGCACATCTCCATGGCTTCTAGGCCTCTAGAGCAAGTACGAGGCATGAAGGCTAGACGAAACAGCACTTTATTGGTTTGGTAGAGATAAGACATGGCAGCTAAATGCTCGTAGCCTGCACATTAGCTGAGCCGGTAGATGCAGCTGGTGTAAGTCGGGATTGGACTGGTGACAACGCCAGATCTTTTCAGTCCATTCGGAATCGCGGAAATGCGCCCAGAGATAGCGGGCTGTTCCGGTCTTACTCATATATGTAGTTCTGAGCTGTCAACTCGTTGTCCATACATAACTCGCTGCCGTGATCCTCAAGTAGGTAGGTATGCATGCGTCCCGTCTCTTATATGGTTCGTACTTGGGTAGGTAGTCTCCTCTACCACCTTGACCTGCGTATCAACCAGATAGGCCAAGGTCACTGGACCTGTCACGACAGTCTTTCAAGCGGAATATACCTAGTTGAGACGCTTGCTCCTGGTTCGACCTGAAGCCAACCCGCCTCGACCCCGCCGTGTAACAACGACGCACGAACGAGACAGTTATGTTGCGGAGAAACGGTCAAGCTAGCTACATGGCTAGATTAAAGAGGCGCTTTCTAGACGTCGCATGACCGTTTGCGCTGGCTTGGCCAAGGGGTTCTCGAGGTTCACACTGGTGTAGAAGGCGAGTTTTCGGTCTGGAATGGCACAGCAATGTGCCGCTGCACCATGGTATCTATTAGAGACTCGGTCATAAAAGTCGGTTCCCTCTTTGCCATGTTGCTGGTTCTTCTCTGTTCTGTCGTTTATCCGTAGTTGCTCAAAAAGAAACGAGCAAGACATTCACCTCTCATCATGGCTTCTCCGCGTACCGACTGGGAACAGCGCATCTCGGATCTCATCACCGAGTCCAAGAAGCATGACCAGATCTACTCGGCACCCATCGGCGGCTACACCGTCCACGTCCACCCAACCGTCTACTCGCCCAAATACTTCCCCGAGACGCTTTGGTACGGCGAGAACCTGCCGGACATTGTACAAGGACGGTCCTTTCTCGAGGTCGGCATCGGCTCTGGCCTCATCTCTCTATGTGTCGCGGCCTCGGGCTCCAAGGTATCGGGCGTCGACATCAACCCACACGCCGTCGACGTGGCACGCAAGAACTTTGCCGTCAACGGGCAAAAGGGCAACTTCGTCGTCAGCGACATCTTTGAAAACGTCTGCGGGAAATTCGACTTTATCTTCTGGAATCACCCGTGGCAGATTGATGCTTCTATCCCCAAGGAGCTCAAGTCGGAGAAGACGTTAGATCAGGGCTATCGGTTGCTGAAGCGCTTCATCGCAGAGGCAGAGGATTACCTTGAGCCTGATGGGTGTGTGATGTTGGGGACGAGTGCGTATGCCGACTTGGAGGCCATGGAGGCCATTTACGCCGCCAATGGATATACACACCGCGTCATTGAGCAGGGGACGCGGTCCATTGGAGAGGGAATTACGGAGGAGTATTACATTGTCGAGTTGCGGCGCAATTAGAAAAGGTGGTGGAGGAGGAAGTGATGGAGTTCTGGAAATGGATAGCGTCATGACTTGGTTTTGGTAGCAGAAGCACTCGCATGTGTTCTCAGCTCGTCCTGATTATCTTATGACGCCTAATTTGCCCATTCTTCTCCTTTCAACGTAGCCATGGCCAATCATGTCTCTATCCCTTGCACCCCAAGACCTTCCAAGCGCCCAGCCCATGGCATCTTCGGCCATATGCCATGCAGCAGTTAAGTCCAGGGTGTCCCTCTTCCGTCTCCGGAAGCTCGCACAACTCATCGATGGAGCGATACTTGGTCCAGGAGACCACCTGCATCAAAGTCTTTAAGTCGTCCGGGTCTGCAAACCATTCGTTCATTTTTAACCTGGGGGTGAGGCAGTATGGGCCCGCGCCGAACCACTTGCAATCGTCGTCTTTCCGGCGACATTCTTGAGAGTTTTCAGAGGCGCTGACTGGTAGTTGCATGAGGGCCACGGCAAGACTGGTGATTTGAATGAGGCGCATCTTGGTTTGCAAAGGGCAGTAGAGAATGGGGAGATGATGGAGGCAGACAGATTTACGGAGCGCAAACGATCGACTTATAACACATGGCTGCCGATATCAAGAGATCGCATCGATGGGGCCAGCTTGAGCAAAATACAAGAGGACGTCATAGGGAAGCACTGCGATTTGGTTCTTCTAGAATGGGATCCTAGGTCAGCCTCGATCACGAGTGTAGGAATGAAGTTCGGACGGCTGTGGGAGTGGTATATTCGTACATGTAGTATAAGCCAGTGCTGGCGACTTTGGATGACCAGCGCCCGCTACAGGTCTGAGTCCGTCAACTGTACTGGCGTCTAGTTGATGGGAGATGAGAGAAGGATAATGAAGTAAGAGAAAAACTACGAATATCGTACAGAGAGGACCATCGAGATGGATTCGGTGACGTGGAGTCGTAAGCCCCTGGAGGAGCAGTATACATACAGCAGATGCTACCTACGGACATTGAACCTTACTCGAATCCTTGCAGTGTATTTGCAGTTCCATTACATGGATGGTCTATGGGCGTAACAGAGCCTACCGAGACTCTGGCCATTGTCCACCCGAAGATCGCGGGATCGCGGCGATGGACGGCCACGTGACACGGAACGGAACGGACCCCAGATCTCCGACCCCCCACCTCCGATCTCCGCAGAAAATCCAAATCCAAATCCATCATCACCTCCAGTCGATACACTCACCACCACACAAGCACCCCCTACTCAGGTCCAGCACGCTCCCTCCCAAGACCCGCCGCCGGAACACGGCCGCCCGGCGCCGAAGCTCCCCGCACATGGCCCGCGCCGAAGCCCGATATGCCTCCTGCAGCCGGAGGTGCGCTCCGGAGACGCCGACGCCCGAAGCCATGGCCATGGTAGCCTCGGCGTAGACGCGCTCGCGGTCGGCATGATCTCGGAAGCCGTCGTCCACGTCCGTCGTCCAGGGCATCAGACCGGCCTGACTCGCCCGGAGACGTTGCTGAAGCCCCATGATGGCTGTGGCATCGCCAGACGACAGACGAGCCTCACCGCAGACGCGCATCAGCACCGTCATAGCCTCGCACGTCTCTCCCGCACAGGCACACAACCGCCCTCCCGTTCTCTCAAACGTCGCACACGCACTGCCAGCCACGAGCCCAACCTGAATGGCTCCCCGCGAGTCCCGCAGGACGACGGCCTCGAGCGCATCGCTCACCACATCCAGACACGCCGCCACCCCTTCCCACCCGCTATGGCCACCCACAGCCAGCAGGCTATTGTCAGCACAGCCGCGACGCGTATCGCTGCACAGATCGCCGGCATCGTGGCCCAGAACGGCGCCGACGTAGATGCTACGCGAGAGCGACTCCTCCCAGTCGGCGCCACTGCCCAGCTCGTAATGCATCACCACGTCCCAGTGAGCGGCAAAGGCCCAGCCTCGCAGCTCCAGGCCTCGCACGAGCCCCAGCGTCGAAAGGCATCCTCCATGCCAGTCCAGGATCCCCGGCCACCGCGTCAGCAACTCGTCGGCCGCAATCAACCACCGACCCAGACTCGCGTGTCGCGCCACCTCGCCAGCGAAGACGGTAAAGTCCCCGTCTCGGACCCTCCCGTGGTCCAGAGCGGCGAGGTACGTGCCCAGAAGCAGCAGCTCCAGTCCGGAAGCCAGCGTCTTGTCGTGGTTGTTCATCAGGAGGTAGTGCAGCAGCACCGTCTCTGCCGACCCGCGCGCGCCCTTGATCATCTCGCGGCTTACCTTGCCGCTCGCCTTTGCAATCTGTCGTCTTCCCGCTCCGGCTAGCCACAGGGCATCGGCCATGATCTGCGGCGTTGCCCCCGTCCAGGCGCTGCGCTCGTACGCAAACTCCAGCTGCTGGCTCGTCAGGGGCATCTTCCGTCCACCGCCTTGAAGCTTGCCAACGGCCATCTCGGACGATAGCAAGGCCGTCTGCGCCGACGACTCGAGCTTCTGGTTATCGCACGAGCAGCAGTCCGTCATGCGCCCAAAGTCATCCTCCGCCTGCCGCCGACCACTCCGATACGCCGCCGGCCGGGTCGCCGAGCCGTCGGGGCTCCGCAGTTCCCTGGCAGCGGCTTCGAGGCCCCAAGCAGCCCAGCCGTGCTTGAAGGCGTACATGGCGATGGTATCGCACATGGCGGCTCTGCGCGCTCTATCATTGCACCCGGGCGCGCGTTCCGTCGTGCCTCGATGCACGATCCTACCCCTTCCGTTGAGCCAGCGCACGACGATGGTGTCGTCTCGTTGGGCGAGCTCTTCTCGCAGCCGGACGAGGAACTCGCTGGAAAGCGGCCGTGGTGTGTCGGATTCGCAGCCCGCGCAGAGCTGGGAGCCGTCTGCGTGGAGGCTCATCTTGCACCCCTGACAGAGCTTGATGCTTGGACTCCGGGCTAGGCCTTGCCGTCTGCGTGTGGCGGTGTCCTTCATGATGAGGGTGGGTAGTCTTTGGTTACCTATCCTTGGGAGATATGGGTGAAGAAGCTGACTCCAAAACACAAGAAGATGATGTTTATGACGGGTGAAGAGCTGACTCCAAAACACAAGAGGATGATGTTTACTTATACGTCTACAAACCCGATGGATATCTCTTCAGTTGTCAATATCGTTACCGAAACAGCAACATGACTGATCAAACCATTGATATCTTCACAAACCCCATCAGGGCCCTTGCCCGACCAGTCTCACGGACCCTGTCCCCATAAATCACACGTCCCCGAGCCCATGGTTAGCAAACAAGTCTATCCATCATGAAAAGAACCCACACATCTGCCAAACCCGTCCCAGCGATCCGGTTCCCAGACTGGCGGGCCCGACCCAGCAGCCAGGGAAGCCAAGCGAGCCAAAAAGCAACGTGGCCCGCCTTGATTCGCGTAATGCAGGACCGATCTGATGATGCTGTCTCATCCCCCGCGTCGCCGGTGCCGTGGCCATGGTTGGTTGTTGGGGTTCCTTATTGGGTGGGTGGCCTTGTTGTTTGCCCTCGGTCATTGCGTCGTTTGGATGGATGGATGGATGGATGACTTTCCTGTGATGAGCTGGGGGGTTTTGATTCACTTCTGCTAATCTCGGATTCAGTCTGTTCGAGGTGGTGAAGCAGGCCGTGATAAGCACTAAGCCCTCAGATGCCGGCCGGTTCGAATTCCCCTTCCTGGGCCACCGAATCAACATAGTCGACACCTATCGGTAGAAACATGCCGAACTATACGCCTGCATGCTCGTCCCCTCTCTGCTATCGGGCGACATCATCCCCAGAAAGGGGGGGGGGGGGGGGGGCTTCCCTCACGGACTCCGACGCCCCGGCAAAGCCGTATAGGCACGACGCCTGCTTTTGGACGTCCGTGATCGACACGCGCCGCCCACCCAGCCGGACGGTTGCCGTCGAGCTCGCCCTGTTACGCGGTAGACGGACTGAGGGTCGGATACGGCGCCCGCACTACGAGACGAGGGAGAGGGACATGGTATGTATGGAATCGCTAGTTTTCTGCAGTTGCCTGTAGGCAGGAATAGGAACGAGCACAGAATTTCCCGCTCTACTCTGCTTTTCCTCTTCTCTCGACCGCCATCGAGATCTGTCACACGTCATGTGGTGGCCGCTTCATCCTGGCAAAGACTCTGACTGCGCCACGCCTGGTGAGGCCCACGTTCATGTCTTGGATGATGCGAACGTCTTCGGGCTCCGTATCGTATAGCTCCAGATCGAATCTGCGGACAAAGTGGCCCACGGTCAGGAAGAGCTCCATGTAAGCGAGGCTTTCAAGACGCACTCCTTGTTAGCACCAAAGACCTGAAAAGGGGTGGAGTGATGAAAAGGGTTGAGTACTTGATGCCGATGCACGACCTGCTGCCTTTGTTGAATGAGGTGAGGTAGCGTCTGAGGTTCTCTCCTCTTTCTGACGCTCGCACCCATCTCTCCGGATCGAACGTCTCGGGGTCAGGGAAGATGGAGGCGTCGCGATGGATGATGTAGCTTGAGCTGCTCACCGGTGTCTGATCACGTTAGCACGAGACGTCATTCAGATTCGGCTTCGACGCACACCAGGTGGGATAACGTATCTCCCGTAGCAGAGGGCCTCGACCGGCGCCACGCGCGGAAGGCGTCCGGTCAGACCATAGGCAAGACGGAGAGACTCGAGCACTACAGCGTTCTTGAAGGACAGTAAGTCAGCTCGTCGCAGCAGCCGAAGGGAAGCCGATACGGGAGCGAACCAGATAGGGCAGCTTCTCGAGCTCGAGCCAGGAAGCGGTGCTGTCCCTCTCCGGCAGCAGCGTACACAACTCGGCCCTGAGCTTGCGGACGACGCCGGGATTACGGCCGAGGTGATAGGCAGCCACGGTAAGGGCGCGAGACGTGGTCTCGGTGCCGGCACCGACGAATGCCCACGTCTCCTCACGCAGACGACCCATGGTACGCTGGCGTGGCGGCACGCTCGGGTCCGTCAGGGCAGTGATGACGGTGTCGAGGTCGCCCGGAGTGTGGCGGACGCCGCGGGCGTGCTCGAAGATGCCCTCTAGATGACGGAATAAGGCGGCCTTGGCGGGCATGAGCAGCGCCACGACACGCAGCGAGAGCAGACGCGGCAGGGCCACGAGATAGGGAGCAAAACGGCTGATGTGGGCGAAGCGTAGGGCGTCGGCAGTGGCGCGACAGACGTCGTTACGGAAGTGAGGATGGTCGAGTGAGCCCCAATGGCGACCACAGGCGTAGGCGGTGATGACGTCCGAGGCCATGGCGGTAAAGGCTTCATCGAGACTGACGACGGAGCCGTCAGTGCAGATGTCGTCCAGGCGCTGCATCAGGCGCTCGACACGCTCAGCTACGAGGCCGGCGCGGTCGAGAACGGCCCGTCGCGAGAACAGGTCATTGAGCATGGCGCGACGGACGCGGTGCTCATCGTGTCCGACAGCAGCCACCATGGAGTCTGGCAGACCGTACGTCGGGACGAATTGGACGTCCTTGTCGCGTCGACGGCGGCCCGAGGCGTAGATGACGTCGTAAAAGGCTGGATCGCTGATGTGCACCTCGCGCGGGTTGATGCGGACGATTGGGCCATATTTTCGGTGCATGGCTTCAATCTTGAATAGGAAGACGCCCGGTCGGATGACATTGTAGAAGAACTCGTACAGATGCGTCGCCGCCGTCAATCGAGGGCCTGGGATACGAGCCAGCGGATGGAAGCGTAGCCTGTAGACGGTCCGGACGACGAGATACGCCACCAGCGCCCCAAAGACGAGCCATAGTCGAGACATGGTCGATGTTGCTTGCTACTGAAGCCGGATGAAGGGTAGAGGAAGAGGGGGAGAGGGGGCAAAAGGCCCTGAGCGAGCAGGGTCTTTATGAGTCGTCAGACCATGGATGCTTGCTGCCTGCAACCACGTTCCTAGTGCTGGTGGAAGTTAGACAGCTGATGCACGTTGGTGGAGGACAAACGTCTCCGGCGCTTGGCTGCAGAGCAACTCTCTCGAGGACAGTGTCCATTCGGATGAGTCCATGGTCCGCGGCTTGAGAGGCCTTGGAGGAGGATTTGGAGTTGGCCATGTAGGAGCTGGATGCCTTGGAAGAGGGAGACCTTGGAGGATGGGTTGGAGGATGGATCGGACAAGGTCACGTGCGCGTGCGATAAGACGTCGTCAACCTCTTCCCTCTGCCTCTCTGCCATGCAATTGTCTGCGAACTTATATTCTAACCTCAGCAACTCATTAGTAACGGCTGCAGCTCATCATTATCAGCATCCCGCTCACTCGTCATCTCTCACTTCATCCTCATACGGCTTCCTCCCCCATACCACGTACACGGGCATCCAGGCGTGGATGCTCTGATCCGACAGCTCTCGCCGCACATCCACCAGGCTCACCTCGATCTCTTCCGCCGTCCGATCAAAGGCGCGGCTGAACAGCTGGAAAGTGAAGCCGCTGAGCCCCTGCAAAAAGTTGCGCTCCCACAGCCGGCCCAGCTCCTTGAGCCGCTCATCCCGGGGCCATCCGTTGGTGGGCATCTTGAAGACGCGCTCTTGAACGTCGACGAAGCCGACGCGTTCGTACACCTCGCGAAGCTTGTGGCCCAGGTTCGCCGGTCGGTTGAGTCTGTCGGCCGCCGTGGCCATCTCGCGGAACCAGCGGTGCACTGCGCTGTCTTCGGGCAGGCTGTCGTCGTCCGAGTAGACGATGCCATCCAGCTCCTGTGACTCGAACCAGCCGCCGGGCTCGAGCGCCGCCAGAGCCGATTCGGCGATATCCTTCTCAAACGAACCCCAGCAGCCTCCGGTGAGGCGCGTGTGCACGTACCCCAACGCCTGATCGTAACACCACGTATCGGTCCTGCAGCATCGTTTCGTGAGACGGAACAGCCAAGTGGGGAGGGAGATGAAATCTCACGCGTCGTCTATGAAGAAGCTAACATTTGGCGGCACCATGTCGGGCTGAATGGGCGACAGATCGTTGCCCATCACTTGGCTATCGGGGAATAAGTCGCCCATCTCGATGGCCCAGTCGCCGACGCCCGTGGCCACATCGAGAATCACTCCCGGCGGCTTGGCTGGATCGAGGGGCGCAAAGTAGAGTTTGTCGCCAAAGAGGCGTTTGATGATGCCGCTCTGAAGGGCAAGCCGTTCTTGCTCTGGCGGATCGTTGGGGAATGCATACGCTGAAGAGATCATCAGCTATTCATTCATAGCTCCGATGCCCACGCCGTGATGGGACGGCATACAGCCTGCCCGGTAAGCATGATAAGTCCGGCCAAACTCCTCGGGAAAGGCCAACACGCTGTCCGTGAGCGAGGCCGAATCCCAACTGTGCTTGATCAGAACTGGTTCGCCTTGTTTTCCGGAAGACAGGTGGCTCGTACCATGGGTCGACGGCTGAGCCCGTCTGAGGATAACTACTTCAGCCAGCAGCACTCGACACCTTGACCCAGACGTTGGCTTACCGATACGTCTGGCTCGATGATTCCTTCGGCCGTCTGGCTGTGACCAGAGTCGAAGCGTTGGTTATCGTCGTTGCGGTCTTGCATCTTGCCGGGCATCAGCCAGGACAGCGTCCTGTCGCCAGCATCCAAAGACTTCCCCGTTGGTAAAGGGGGCAAGTATGTACCTGCCTACCTGCTACCTACCTACCGCACTCGGTTCTCTCGTGCGAAACGAAGCGGTAGGTAGGTAGTCAACCGAACGTTCCTCCCACCTACGGGTACGACCACAGGTTCTGTCCGCCGCTCATTTCTGCTCCTGACCAAGGCTCGGCCATGTTCCGGCACAATGGCTCAGCTACTGGAAGAATGCTACGTGAATCATCTCTTTCGGCGGAGTAGTGCTGCAGGAGGCAGCCATCAGGTGCCGCCCGCCCGGGCCCTAGAGAAACTGGGCCAGCTGGCGAAACATGGTTCTCGTGTCTAGAAGAGGTGAGACTGAAACGCTGCATCTTCCCGACCGTTTGGGACGGCAGGACAGATGGGCGGATCCGAGATTGTACGAACCGCCGACAGGGCAATCGGTATCGAAGCCGAGGACTCGACGAACTGGAGGAGAAACAGCCTAGCGAGAGGGAGGGTAGCCTGATGCTTTGGAGCTGAACCCGGATCCTGGGATGGTCCTTTGCCTCTGCTTGCTTTTTCTGTGGCCGAGGTTTCATCCCCCAGCAAGTCCGATGCCCTCGTTGCTTGTTCGGTCCAGGCAAGACAGGGTTGAGTCTTTCGTCAGGACATCAGCCGCAGCTCGGACAATTATGCCTGTCGGTAGAGACACGCGTTGATGGGGCTTGTACGACGCACTCGGCTTTGTCGACGCTTTCTAGAGCGGCGAGGCGTTTCTTATTTCTGAGCAGGGGGATGGGGGAGCCGCCTGGGGATCAATGCTTCAGCTCTTGCCATTGCGGCATCCTGGTCGGTCGATTAGGACGATTGACGTGCTTGTGGCCCCCAGTTTCGCTAGTGTTGGGCGAGCTGGAGATGATCTACCAGGCCTATCGTGAACAGAGCCCGAAGAATACGTGATCTGGGCCCAGACGATAGTCTCGTCGCCGTGTCTACCGAGGGCTGGCTAGGCTTTGCAGTGTACGAATACGTATGCAACCCTTTCTCTTCAGATGCCTGCCAGCTGCTGGTCACACTACTTACAAGTCAACCGTCAGCCTCATGATGGTACCTTTTCCCCGCCGGCGGACCGGCACGACGGCTTCATCTCAAGCCTTGTTACAGTGAGGGTCAGAATCCGGGTAGGTGGTCAGGTGGTCTCGGAGCTGCAGCAAGCAATGTCCGACCTTGTCAGGCACACCATTGTCTGGATCAGCGCTATTCTGCTGGGGTTTGTGATTGCCCGCGTTTGGACGGGGGAGCTCATGGCTTAGGTGGAGGTTGGATGGAGATGGGGACGAGGATACGCTGGGCAGACGGCAGACAGAACCGTCATGGTTTCGTTGTTCGTGGAGTTGAGCAGACCTCTTGACACTCGTTCAAATAAGGCATCTTCGACTTGTCTAACAAGTACGTGCAATTCGTTTAGCGCTCGAGGTGTCCGCTGGCTGTCGGGATCTAATCGAAGCCGATAGTATTGTCATTGGTGTCTAGATGAATGCGAGTCCAGCACTGACATGTGAAGCCTGGACTTGTTATCTTGACTTTGAGCAAGGGCTTGGGATTATAACACTGAGTTGACAGGTGCCGACTGGCAGTGCTGCTCTTTCTTCTGCAATACCTTTAATCGCTTCCTTGACAGTCTTGCATATGAGGATACAAGTGAGATCTCACAAGGACCGGTTAGGTGACATGTATCTGACTGGCCTTCAGTTGATGGGATAGAGCCGTTGACTGATTCAGTGGGGTCATTGATTCCATTATGTACAAGTCTCGCAGCCCAATCTCAATGTTCGACCTGTCTCGAATGGCCAGATCAGCCAAGATGAGAAGATGGCAGCAGAAGCCGCTTACTCCTCCTACCTCAGTCCTAGGTTTCCTCTCGTCATCATTCGCCCTCTAGGCCATTTTACGTCAATAAAGCATTTGCCCTCTTAAGTGCTGGTCTTTGCAATGGGTTCAGGCACTCTGTTGACTGAAGCAAGCCGCATTGAGCATCGTTATTATATACAGAGATTCTCTAGGCTATCTGAAGGGACTCCATGACATGGAATGCACTAAAGATGTTGCGAGCAGTTAACTCAGCGTTGCGTTCGAACGCGTCTTTCCTTACCTACCCATAGCCTATAGAGACAGATAGAGAGAAAGGTGTAGTGAATAGGCCTTCGCGAGGGGGCAACCTTTTCCCCCCGCCGATGATTCCCTTCCCAATCTATGCTGTAACCTAAGTATGTTATCTCTCCATGCGCCTTGCTAATTCCCAGGGGTATCCTCTAGCCAGTCTCCAGCTGGCAGCCAGTCTCCAGTCTCCAGCCAGTCCATCATACGGCTTCACAAGAGAAGCAGAGCCGCACACAAAGAGAACACGGTCATCCACAAGGCCGAGGCGACAGTCGCGGAGACAGCCGAGAATCTCGCCCCAGCAGATTCGGGCCCATCGGCTGTCGTCCCATTGGGCAACGTTCCGTTGATGAAGAGCGTCTTCTTGCCCTCGAATTCCCCCACGTCGATGAGACTCTTGTTCAGACCATCATAGCTCCCATTGCCGATCAAGGCGTCGACAAAGGGCCCCTCATTGTCGTCGCAGCCGCAAACCTCGAACCTGTCGCAGCCGCAGAGCACCTTTGCCGTCTCGTTGCTGTTGGACGACTGGTTGAAGTAGCGATGGTCGCGAGAGTAAGGATACACGTGGGCGCCGTGCAGCCAGACGCCGGGCCAGAAGGCGAGGGCGGCGCCGACGAGGAAGAAGGGCGCGATTCCTAGAGGACTCCTAGCTCCGGCTCGAAAGGGGACTCGGGAGCCGCCGCCGTAGAAGCGACCGCCGGCGACGGTGGGCTTGGGGCCCGTGCCGCCGCGCGAGGTGCCGCCCAAGTTGGAGTTGGGTGACGTGTTCGTGTTGGGGCGTCTATGACGAGCAGTCAGTAGGGAGTTGCAAGACCACATGACCAGTCTCGACAGACCAGTCTCGAAAGGCCAGTCTGAAAGGACCAGTCTCGGCAGACCAGTCTCGAAGGACCAGTCTCGATGACCCGACTCGAAGGGGGACTCACTGGACGGCTCCTCTTCCGGCTCCTCCACCACCTGATTGACTGCCTGTTCCCTGCCCCGTCCTACCCCCTCCACCTCTCCCTCCGCCTCCGCCGCCTCTGCCGCCTCCCCTCCGTCTGAAGAGCAATTTCTCGTCGGCAGCAGCAGCAGCGCCGTGGTGCCAAAGAGCCAGGGCGTCACCCAGGTAGAGGGCCAGTAAGAACGTCACTTCGACTCGCATGCTGTGGCTCAGTGTGGTGGTGTCTCAGATGTGCTGATAATTATATAGGTAGCAACGTTGAGAATAGTCGAAGGGGCTCTTCTGCGCAGGCGACCCGTTTGTCGATGGTCTGAAGAGGGTAGACAGCGCATGTGTGGGTGAAATGGCCTTGGTTTTGTTCACAACAGGTTTTGTTGATGCCCTCAGAGGCGCAATGAGGCGCCTCAATAGTGGAGCCGCCAAGAATTTCGTGCAACTGCTTGCGTCATCCTTTCACGCCTTCATTCAAGCCCGCTCAAGAGGCCCGCTTAATGCCAAGGCGCCCGGCATTTCTCCCTCCGGCCCGGCGGCACATGATCGGCCAGCCCCTTTCCCCGGATCAGCCTTCAAGAGGTTCCGTCCGTATTCCGAGCTGTGGCTGCCAGTCATGGGATGATTCGTCTAGCACCTATTCGTATTCGCACCTCGGTAGGGCTTCGGAGGTGCGACCGGTCACAGGCAGCGTCCAACAGTCTCACAGTCACAGCCCAGCCCAGCGAGTCAGTCGACGCTTGGGTACGAATAGGCGTGAGATGGCTTCAGAGAGAAGCTCTCGTAGCACACTGCCTCTCTTGGCAGGTGGCTCAGTAATCTTGGCAGTCGAATCATCTCATCATCTCATCATCTCATCGTCTTCGGCATTGGTCTGTATCCGTCTGTGTTCGTAGCCACCACGGCGGACACCAACAGAAGCCAGCCAGCGCTGGCAAATGAAACACACCGATGATTGACCGTCTCACAAAAAAGACCCTTGCAACAACTTCTCTCTGATCTACCGTGAAAGCGTGAGACAACGGAAGTAGTCCAACAGCTCGCCGAGAGTGTAGACACTCGCTCAAGTTGCCATAAGAACAGCCATGGTGACCTGTCTGTCCTTGAGCAATTCAACCGCTTCCTCTCACATCCATCACACACACATCATCCATTCTTGCCCATCTCCTCATCATGATATCCATACTCTTATTCAAAAACTCGTCTCAAAAGAAGCCGAGCCGTCATCATCCTCTACCTGACCAGAACATTGATCGCTCTCCCCAAACGTCAAGACGTGCGGCCCCCGCGAGCGAGAAACCAGAGCCCCGACTGCTTTCTCAACCGCCACCCGCGGCGGCCGACATTTCACAGATAGCCACAGCAGATTCTCCTCGCGAGTAATCTGGCCTGAGATTAGAGCCGTTATGACCTAAAGACCTTCCCGACATGGTGCATGGAAACTCATTGCGCGAATTGTGAGCCAGACACGGCTTGATCTGGTGTTGGCAACTAAGTCTGCCTGGGCGTCCTGTTCGTTACACGCTGGCTTTGCCGCGCGATACGGCAACGGCATCAAGCTCGACGTCGCGGCACTCGTCCTGCAATCAGACCATTCGTGGAAAAAGGCAGCCTCGTCAAAGTACGACAATCGAAACAAACTTCAAGTTTGTACGGACAAGCCACGGCATGATGACGAGCGAGTCTGGTGAGAAGACAGACCCTCAAAGACGCAGCGTAGCTTCAACACGCTCGCTCGAGTCGAGCCTCAATCAGGCTCTTCTATTCATGTTGAATGAGGCGATAAGCGTCAAGCCGAGGAGGAAGCTCGCGAGGTTGACTGCTAGAGGCCAGACCACGTTACTCGAATTCCTAGCCTCGAGGTCCTGTATCTAGTCTATAGGACGCCTTATGCCCCCTGGGAGGCGAGTAGAAGTCCCTACTCCGTGGCGTTGAATACACACACACACACACACACACACACACACACACCCATTGCTCCTCGTGCCTGTTACTGCCAATCTTCTGTCTCATCTTGGTGTTTGTTGGCACGTTTCTTGATTCATCCTGTGCCCAGCTCAGCCACAACGCCTCAGCCCCAGCCTCAGCCACAGCCCACTGCATCTTTCGCTCTGCTTACTCACCCTCCCGTTGAGCCGCATCGCATTTCCTCCTCTCTGCAGAACCTCCATCCTTCTCCATTCCTCGGCGCTGCCTCGCCCGCACCGCCCCATCGACGAGACCCAGGGCATGAGGCCTCTGGCTTTCGCCGGCCTGTCGAGCGCTTAGCCGCCATCACTGAGCCGCTGGAAACACCGACGCGACGTCACCATGGCCGAGGCCGAGTTCTCGTCGCTCGACGAAAACGCCTGGAAAGCCCAGGATGCAGCCGACGAGCGCGAAATCGCCCGCCTACTCGAACAGAGCCAAGAGGGCGCAAACGGTGGCCTCACCCTAGACGACACGCCCTTCGATCAGACCAACAAGGCCGACGACGCACAAGATTTTGAAGATATCAGCGACGATGATTTGCCCGACGAGGAGCGCCCCAGCGCGGGCAACACGCTCGAGCTGCCCGGTCTCACCGACGACGGCGGCACCAGCAACGATGCCGACGACCTGTTTGGAGAGGGCCCGTCGTCGCCTGCTGATGCCGTGCTCGGCCCTGCTTCGCCTGCGCCCCAGGTTCGCGACGATGCCGACACGCAGGCTGCCGACCCGGGGCTCAGCTTCGCCAGCATCAACTTCGACCCCGACCCTCATCTCCATGGCGCTGCCAACCAGGATCCTGATATTCCATCGGCTGCGGAGACGGTCGAGGACTTGCTCAAGGCGGCCTGGCCGGCCTTTAAGAAGGGCCACATCCTCACCTGGAGCGAGTTGCTGCCACCCAAAAAAGCGGTCTGGAAAGAGAAGAAGCCGGCAAAGAAGCCTAAGCGACTCGTCACTAGCAAGCTGACTCTGGAAATGGCACCCGATCAGGAAAAACAGTTCCGCATCCCCGGTAGTGCCAAGGCCCGACCCAGCAATTCTGTTCAGGGCGGGCTCGTCTACTGCGGCCTCCCCGATGAGGATGAGGACCAGGATGCCGTCAAGATTGACCCCGACGTCGACTCGGATTCAGAGACGGTCAACGGCTTTACGCTGCGCGACATTGAGATGGTGTGCGAGGATTGGGCCGCCCGTATCGATGACGCCGAGGCCCAATTTCTCTCTAGCCAGGCTTCCGAGAAGGAGCTGGCGCGGAAGCGAAGGGTCGAAGACGAGCAGGACGATGAGTGGGACGCCGAATTCCTGCTCGACGCTGCCGAAGATCCGCAGCCCAGGCTCAAGAAGCGACGCGCCATCAAGCCTGGTCTCCCAGAAATCCCCCGATGGACGGCGCCCTCGTTTGATAACTTTGAGGAGGCGACGCGGCTCGGTGCGAAGCGCGTTCACCTCGACCTGTCGGACCCTCACCTCTTGATCGAGACGGAGCCGCATCAGCCTGCTAAGCGGTCGCGCGTCGACGGCCAGTCCAAGCGCACGCCCCTGGGAAGGACGGGTCGCGACCTCTCGCAGCGGTTCAACCTCTCCAACGACGACTCTTACGAGCTTCTTAAAGAGAACCACCAGAGCAAAGTGCGGGCTACGCTCGGCAACATCTCGGTGGAGCACAGCATGCCGGCCATCAAGCTCACCTGGCCCTACTACAAGGTCAAGCTGACGGGCACGACGGACGAGTATCACCGGCCGCGTTTCCGCTACAAAAAGTTCGCCGGCCACGTTATCAAGTTCGAGAAGCCGCTGCACCACAAGCGCAAGAACATGAGGGGCAAGGCTCATGAGGTCTTTGTCCGCTCCAAGGACCTGTGCCTGTGCGACAACGCGGCGGCCGTGCTCTTTGAGTACTGCGAGCCCAGGCCGAGGGTGCTGAGCAACTTTGGCATGGGCAACAAGCTCATCAACTACTACCGCCGCCAGGATCACAAAGACGAGGAGCAGCCGCCCAAGCCGGACTTGGGCGAGCACCGCATGCTTCTCCCCGAGGATCGTTCGCCCTTTTCGCTCTTTGGCACCGTCGACGTGGGCGAGACGGTCCCGACGCTGCACAACGAGATGTTCCGGGCGCCCGTCTTTCGGCACACGCCCAGGGGCACCGACTTTCTCGTCGTCCGCAGCACGACGGGCGTCGAGGGCTCCCGCTGGTTCCTGCACCAGATCGACCACCTCTTTGTCGCCGGACAGACGTTTCCCTCGGTCGAGGTGCCCGGGCCTCATAGCAGAAAGGTCACCAACGCGTCCAAGAGCCGGATGAAGATGCTCGCCTTTCGCCTGATCCGCCACAGCACCGCCGACAACTGCCAGCTTTCCGACATCACCAAGCACATTGCCGACTCGACGGATACGCAGAACCGGCAGAAGCTCAAGGAATTCCTCCAGTACGACCGCGACAGTGGCGAAAAGGGCATGTGGCGACTCAAGCCCGGAGAGGTTCTGCCGGATGAGACGGCGATCCGGGCCATGATCAAGCCCGAGGACGTCAGCCTGCTGGACGCGATGCAGCTGGGTATCAAGGAGCTCGAAGACGCCGGCTACGACCCGCGCAACGCCAACATCGACGACGAGCAAGTGGCCGATGGCGACGCCGGGGCTGGAGCCGGAGGAGGAGGAGGAGGCGCCGCCGCCGCAGATGACGATGAGGTCATGGACGACGACGTCAGCAAGTTGACCAAGAACGCGGCCAAGAAGGCGGCGGAGAAGCAGGAGGAGACGCTGGCGGACAAGATGGCGCCCTGGAAGACGACCAAGGCCTTCATCGACGCCTGCGCTCAGAAGGCGATGCTCCAGCTGCACGGCGAAGGCGACCCAACGGGCCACGGTCTCGGCTTCAGCTTCATCCGCACATCGATGAAGGGCGGCTACATCGAGGCAGTGCAGGGCCCGCTGGCAACGTCTGCCGACGCCATGGAACGTGAGAAGCGCGCTAATGGCGGGCACGCGTACAATGTCAAGCGGCAGCAGGCCATGTATGAGGAGGGCATCCGCGAGATCTGGGAGAAGCAGAGGACGACGCTCTCGGACCGACAGGAGCACGACGACCGGGACGTGGCCATGACGGAGGACGAGGACGACCGGTTCAACGTGACGACGCCGGCGGCCTTTGACGAGGGCGTCAGCCAGATCAGCGGTCTGACGTCGTCGAGCCGGCACCCGAAGCGGGCGATTCGCATCACGCGCGAGGTGCAGACGGTCGACGGATCGACGCAGACGCGGACCGAGGTGGTTCACGACCCGGTCGTCATCTCGCAGTACATGAAGCGGCGAACCGAGGCCGACCTGGAGCTCCGAGAGTACGTGCCGCCCCGAAAGATCTGGAACCGGGAAACGCCCGGATCGGTGGTCGACGACGTTGGCCTCGAGCTGCGGCTGCCTGCTTACGTCTGTCTCTCTGCAGTATCTACAGCTCCCGTCCAACGGGTAATGCCGACCACGACCGTCTTGCCAATCTTCGGTGCGTCCTCGTGCTGTTTGTCCGAGGTGGGATTGCTGGCTGACGATATGACAGGATCAAGAAGGAACTCGAGCGACTGGAGAAGAACAAAGCCCGGAGACAGGCCCGAGAGCAACAGAAGGAACTCCACCAAAAGGCAAACGTCGGCGCCGACGTCGCATCTCCCGGACCCAACGGAACCGACAAGATGTCGACTGGAACGACCCGGAAGTGTGCGAATTGTGGACTGGTCGGACATATCAAGACCAACAAAAAGTTTGTCTCCCCTTCCTTCTCGCGTGACGTTTGATTTCTGGAGCCCCCTGGATACCGGAAAGGGCAACAGGGGGAAGAGCGACCTGGCCCGGGTCCTGCGGGTGGCCATGAAGCAGCAGGCGTCCCAGGAGAAGGCCAGGGTGAAAGAGGCAGAGAAGAGGGAGCGGGAGGCGCAAAAGGCCAAGGAGGCCAAGGAGAGATTGGAGAGGAAGCAACGGGAGCGGGAGGAGAAATTGGCCCGGAAGAGAAGGACCCGAGGCCAGGCCGTGACGGGTTTTGGGAGACGAGTGGGAGGAAATGTCGAGCCCTGGAAAGTCCCCTCGTTGATGGTGCAGTTGCTGACGTTGCTTTTCCCTCGCAGGTTATGTCCTCTGCTCAACGGGACGATGAAGGCGAATAACGGCACGGCGGAACACGGCGGATTCGGCAACTACAACGCTCGAACGGGAGGAGCGGGCTCTCCGGGGCCGTGACGGAGGACAGGGGTTGAGAGGGAAGAGGAGTCTTGGAGGAGGAGAAGGGGAGGATGACGGGAGGATGACGGGAGGACGAGAAGGGAGATGCGAGAATGGGCAGCAAACGGGAGGGATGCAGGGGGAGGTAGATGATGAGGAAGCGGAATATACCCAGAGTTTGCCACGATGGATCGACTGCGGCCAACCGTCGGTGAGGGGGATCGGGCGTGACGGGGCGTGACGGGACGGGACTGGACGGGAAGGATGGCGGTAAAGGGGTTTGGGCAGAGTCTTGCTCTGGGTATCGTTCTGGCTTGTGTTTGAAAGGGGGGAGGACGGGTATATAGAGCGTGGTGTCTGTTGTGCTGGTGGATGGGTTGTGAGGAGAGGCAGTTTCATTTGTTCATTGGATTCTGTGTTTGGAGAAGAGATTCCCTTTGTTGTTGTTGATGGAGGAGATGTTTCCTTTGTTGCTGATGGAGGATTGATGGAGAGAAGAATTCTGTTGTTGTTGGAGAAGACGTCCCCTTTGTTCTTGCTGGAGAAGAAGTTCCCTTTGTTCTGCCTGGAGAAGAGATTCCCTCGCCCCCCCCCCCCTCTCGAAGGACTCAGAGAGATACCAACCTCTCTCCCCGTCGACGCCCCGTCCACCCCCTCAACAGCAGCGCGCGACGTCGTTGTCACCCGCCGGAGCAACCCCGTCCGTCCAATCGACAGAGGGATTCTCCATCGACATGGCATGTCTGGGGAACTGCGGCGGGGCGTGCCAGAGCGGCCGTGGGCGTGTCGAGAGATGGCACATGGCAGGCCGCGAATCAAGGCATCAAGCTGACATGGCCAACGGTGGGGGATGCACGTCGCTGTCCATCAACGCAGTAGAATCGTCGCGCCTGCTTCTCCGTCTCTCTGTCCGGGGGGGGGGGGGGGAACTACAGCTTCTCTCCCACCATTCTTCCCCCCCTTGCGGGGGCTCGCGGCCCGATACCAGCGGGGGGTG
>NJES01000336.1:0-19919 GCA_002591395.1 Ophiocordyceps camponoti-rufipedis | reverse complement strand
TCGCCTTTGTTTTGTGTGCTCGGAGTGTGGTATAAGAGTCAGCTCTATCATCTTCTGATTCTTGGGCCTTTCATCTTCTACCTGCCCCCCCAACACTCGCCACCAACATCCTTGACCAGCAGCAATCTTCTTCTTCTTCACCAGCAACCAGCAGTCTTCTTCACCACCAGCAGTCTTCTTCACCACCAGCAACAGTCTCCTCCGCCACCACGACCCCCCCCATCCCCATCCTCCTCCACAACCCCCATCATGTCCGACCCCGACGCCGCCAGCTCCTCCAAAGCACCCGTCGTCCTCACCGCTCCCGACGTCGGCTTCCAGGCCCAGAGCAAGATGGACGTCCAGCCCCCGAAGGAGGGCGACCTACAGCGAAGCTACGCCACGCTCGTGGGGGATGCCAACCCCAAGGGCTGGTACGGCAGCCTGAGTTCGTTTATCCTCGCCCCCCCCCCCNNCCCCCCCCCCCCCCTCTCTTTGTGTCGTGTTGCTTATTCATGTCGTCAGTCGACACTCTTGGAAACTGCATCGGCTTCGTCGGCGCCATCCCCTGCTGCTTCCTCCTCCCCAATCCTTACAAGCACGTCTACCAAGGCAACGTAGGCCTCGTGACCAAGTTCGGCCGCTTCTACAGAGCCGTCGACCCAGGCCTCGTCAAGATCAACCCGCTCAGCGAGCAACTCTACCAAATCGACGTCAAGATCCAGACCGTCGAGGTGCCCGAGCAAGTCTGCATGACAAAGGACAACGTCACCCTCCGCCTCACCTCGGTAATCTACTACCACATCGTCGCCCCCCACAAGTCCGCCTTTGGCATCTCAAACGTCAAGACGGCCCTCGTGGAACGCACCCAGACCACCCTCCGTCACGTCGTCGGCGCTCGCGTCCTCCAGGATGTCATTGAGCGGAGGGAGGAGATTGCCCAGTCTATCGGCGAGATCATCGAAGACGTGGCCGCTGGCTGGGGCGTCCAGGTCGAGAGCATGCTCATCAAGGACATCGTCTTCAGCCTCGACCTGCAGGAGAGTCTCTCCATGGCCGCCCAGAGCAAACGCATCGGCGAGAGCAAGATCATCGCCGCCAAAGCAGAAGTCGAAGCCGCCAAACTCATGCGCCAGGCCGCCGACATCCTCAGCTCCGCGCCCGCCATGCAGATCCGCTACCTCGAGGCCATGCAGGCCNNTCTTCTTCTTCTGCTGCTGCTGCTCAGCAGAATGACGCGTCGTTTCTTCAGGCCATCAGCGCCCGCAATGCTGAAAACTTTTAGCTGGCCCTTGTTCTTTCGTTGTTGCGTCTTTCCACGGTCCTGCCTGTACGCTGTTTCTTCGTCGTGGTTGCTACGGATACCCCCGTCTTGCTCGGGTTGAAGCTGAGCTTGTATATAAAAATAAATAAACACTCGAGCGTAACCATTCAGACTTCGGTCGTGCCGTGTTCATGTTCGTCATGCCCGGGTCAACCTTGAACTACTGCTTGTCCCTGATCACACACTGCCTGGGCAACCCTAAGTACAGTCATCGATTGCAGTCTAGAGTCATCGAATGCAGACGGATTCAAGGTCATCGAGCCCAAGTCGAGTCCAGCCCTGAGCCATCGTGTGAATCCAGTGACGCATCAACTACCTACTCTATATGACCCTTAAGCTCGTCCAAGACGCACAGGACGAACCCTCCGTCCACAGCCGAATAAGCCAAATCAATCTCTCAGTCCGTCACAAAACCACATCAAGCACAGGCAGAAGCAAACCCCCGCACGCCTGATGCCCTGCCAAACCCTGGTTAACGCCCATGAACACCTCGGCCGTGAGCTTCCACGACCCAAGACTCCTTGTCCAAGCTCAGCCTTGCGAGTGGCGCTTCTTCTTCTTGTCCTTCTTCTTGGCCCCTTCGTCGTCGTCGCCATCATGTTTGCGCTTCTTGTCCTTTTTGGTCTTCGCCTCGGCCACAACTCCGTCGTCTTCGTCGTCGTCGGCATGTTTGCGCTTCTTTTCCTTCTTCGTAGCCTTGGCCTCGGCCTGCTTCTTCTTCTCCGAAGCCGGTTCCTCCGCCGTCTTCTTGCTCTTCGCCGGCGTCATGGTGGCCGGCGTCTGCGACAGGGCCATTGTCTCCGACTGGTCTGGCGTCTCTCGATCCACCTCCATCATTGACTGGCTCGACGGCTTGTTGTCCAGGCTCTTGCGCATCTTCTTCATCTCCTTTTTGCTAAAGACCTTGGGGTTGCCGTCAGCGTCCAGCTGAACATCCCCCCTCTCGTACTTGCGCTTGAATTTCTTGACCGAGAGTCCAGAGAGTTCGGCGAGGCGGGCCAAGTCGGCCTCTGACAGCTTGTTCTTCTTGGCCGGAGTCACGGAAGAGTCGCCTCCTTGCTCGTCTTCGTCATCGCTGGCATCGTCTTGGGCGTCCCTCATCTCCTCATCGGGCAGCTCTGCCGACTGGGCCACCGCCTTGCTCTGCTTGCCCTTCTTGCCTTTCTTGTCCTTGACCTTTTTATCGCCATCGCCATTGACGGCTTCGGCTACACCGTCTGCGTTGGTGTTGTATCGTCTCACCTCTTTGAGGGTGAATTGTCCCGGCCCCAGTATGTCGCCCGAGGGTCCAACGTTTGTTCCCCTGGGAAGCAAAGGCTTGCCCTCGAGTCGGCGAAGGTGGTTCTCCAGCTTGACGCGGTTACCAATGCTCATCACGGCCTTTTGGTCTTCATCGACGTCTTCGTCATTGCCGAGAGCATCCACGCGAAGACCCAATGCCGCCTTGGCAGCCAACATGCGCGCTATCTTGCCCTTGTTCTTCCCCGTCGCCTGACCGACAAGGGACGAGTGGAAGAGGATGCCGTATTTCGGAGTGTCATGCTTCGTCTTGAGGGCGCGGAACAGGGCCTTTTCCGCACCAAGGATCTGAATCGTAGAGGCGGGAGCCTTGGCCAGGCTCATCAGGGAGCCGGTGTGAGCGATGAGCCTCGCCCCGACCAGGTAGCCGACAAGGGCCGTCAGGTTAGGCGCGACGGCGCGCATCCGGCTTTCGAGATATGACGAAAGGTTGGAACGGAATTCGGCGTATTGGATGACTTGCTGGGCCAGGCTTTTAATGTTGCTCAGATCGTCTTCAGTGATCTCGGTGCCCATGCTAATCTCGGCAGCCTTCTTGACGGCCTCCTCCGTCTCCTCGGGAAGAATGTCGGAGAGATCGGTATGGGCAATGTTGGTTCGAAAGCCCGCAGCGATGACGAGGCGTGCAAAAGCCAGGTTGTCGTTGAGAATCTTGGCCAGCTCGGGAAAGTGCCAGCCGTACCATTCCTTTGTGCGCATGGCAAAGACATTGAGATCCTTGTCCATATCATCAAGAAGCTTGATGGCCTGGATGATCATCGAGTCGAGCTTTTCGACAGAAAACTTGAGCTTGTGGCGGGACATGGAATGCGACAGGCCCAGGGCCATGCGATCGATGTTTTCCTGAGCGAGACCTGGGATGAGCGACGATATATGTTCGCGGATGCCGCGAAACAAATCCATTGTGGTCGAACCGGAGATGGGCGAGATGTTGAGGTTGGGCAGGCTCGAGATGGCGGTTCCGAGCTTTGCGTCGGCCACAGCCAGAGAAGCCTTCTTTTCGGCCTTGAGATCGTCCAAGAGAGATGCCAACAGGGTGGGCACCTTGCCGTCCCTGAAAGAGGCGGCCTCTTCCAATGCCGTTGCGGCGCTGTCGAACTTGACAAACTTCTTCAGCTTGAGCCTGCCCTGAGTTTAGTCCAACTGCGCCGACTGGTAATCGAAGAAGAGCTCACATCTCCACCAACTTCTCGGGCCGCCCGAGCTCGGCAGCAAGACTTTCATTCTTAAAGATCTTCTTATCGGTTGCCTTGAACAGGCCGTAGCTGCGTCAATGTCAGTTGGATCAAGGCCAAACTCCGGGCTGCCTGTGTTGTTGACGGGCATTACTCACCCCGCGGGCGTTTCGGCGAGAACAAAGACGGACATTGCGACGGATCGATAGTCCCTCAGTGATTGTGCGCCTGCGATATGGCGGGGGATCTTGGATTCGCCAGTTGTTGAGGTCGCAAGTTTTTTTTCTTTCCCAGCCAAACTTTTTATGACATTTTTTAATTTTTTTTTTCTTTTTTTCTTTTTTTTGAGTCTGCTGAAGAGGGTGGGCTCGGTGTCGGTGCTACTATAATCCCGATACCCTGGGGCGGCTCACGTGGGGCTGAACCACTCCTGGCTGTCAACGCCAACCACCAGCCATCAGCCTCCTCGACATCGTCCTCGCCGCAAGACCGCCTCAGTTCCGTCTCCTATTGTCTGAAGGAGTCTTCCTTACGGGGACCGACGGGAAAGATGGAGGGTCTTTTCTTCAATGTTAACAATGGGTCAGCGCTTCTGCTTACTTGTCTGCCATCGCCGCTGACTTGGGCAGATATGTTGAGGGCATCGTCCGGGGCTACCGCAACAGTCTGCTCACCGGTCCCGCCTACAATAATCTGACGCAATGCGAGACTATCGACGGTATGCTCCTATTCCATCTAGCAGTCGATGCTGTCCGTTCTTTCTCTGTTGCCCGGTCTGATTCGAGGCTACAGATCTGAAGCTGCAGCTGGGTCCGGCCTACGGCGACTTTCTGGCCTCCCTACCTCCGAACCCATCGACCTCGAGCCTCGCGTCGAGGACTACCGACAAGCTCATCTCTGAGTTTCGCTATGTCCGCGCCAACGCCGTGGGGTCACTGGCGACCTTTATGGACTACGTCACCTACGGCTACATGATCGACAACGTCGCTCTCCTCATCACCGGAACCCTGCACGAAAGAGACACTCGCGAGCTGCTCGAGCGCTGCCATCCGCTAGGCTGGTTCGAGACGATGCCCGTGCTCTGCGTCGCCACCAACATCGAGGAGCTGTACAATAGCGTCCTCATCGAGACGCCTCTGGCCCCCTACTTCAAGGGCAGTCTCAGTCATCAAGACCTCGACGAGCTCAACATTGAGATTGTGCGCAATACGCTCTACAAGAACTACCTCGAAGACTTTCACCGTTTCGTCAACACCGAGCCCGGAATGTCCGGCACGCCGACGGCCGAGGTAATGTCGGAGATTCTCGAGTTCGAGGCCGACCGCCGCGCCATCAACATCACTCTCAACTCGTTCGGGACAGAGCTGAGCAAGACGGACCGCAGAAAGCTCTATCCTGCTTTCGGCAAGCTGTACCCCGAGGGCACGCTGATGCTTTCCCGGGCAGACGACGTCGAAGGCGTTCGCCTGGCCGTCGACGGCGTCCACGACTACAAAACCTTTTTCGACGCCGTCTCGCTCGGCGGGTCACTGGGTGCCGGCAACATGGGTGGCGGCTCAACCGACGGCCGGACGCTCGAGGACATGTTTTACCAGAAGGAGATGGAGATTTCCAAGGGCGCCTTTACGAGACAGTTTACTTTTGCCATCATCTACGCCTGGGTCAAGCTTAGGGAGCAGGTACGTGACGTTGATGGAGAGAGCTGACGCAAGGAAGACTGACTGTCGAGCAGGAGATCCGCAACATCACCTGGATCGCCGAGTGCATAGCCCAGAACCAGAAGGATCGCATCGGAAACTTCATTAGTGTCTTCTAATTCAGTTGTTGCTCTTGTAGACTAGCGCGAGGCACGGCGGGAAGGATATTGCGGTTTGGCGCACATGGGAATGTCGGGGTTGCAGAGGAGCAATCGATGCTGACGGGGAACTCGCTCGATGACTGTACATACTACCAAAAAGAGGCCTCAGCAAGCCACCCCTAGATGGTGATTTCTCCCTCCCAAGTGGCCGGCGTGAGACCCAGCTCCTCAATCAAGTGTGTCCAACGACCGCCCCCCCTTTCCTTCTTTTTCAGATACTTTAGCAGCTTCTGCCGGCGATGGACGAGCGTCCTCAGGTGCTTCCTGTTGTGCTTGTCTTTGCGGCTATCCTTGCTCTGCAGCATGGTAGCGAGCTTCCTGATTTTCGCGGTGAGGATGGCAATCTGCACCTCGGAGCTGCCCGTGTCCGGACCTCCACGCGGGGCGGGCTCGCGGGGTTTGGTGATGCCGACCGGTTTAGGCGCAAGGAACTTGTCCGTCTCGTGGCGGCCGAACTTCTCGAGTATGCGCCCGACGTTTATGTGAAAGATGTTCTTGCCGCTGGCGTGTTCGATGGCCAGAATGCGCTGCATGGCCAGCCTTGCCCGCTCGTGATTCTCGTCGTGGCTTCTTTCTTTGGGGTCGGGCGGATATTCGTCTGACTGGAGGAGGGCTTCTTTTATTATGGATTCTCTCGGCTTGGTGAGGTCGTAGGCGTATTTGAGGTTTTCTTCGAATTCTTCCTCGGTGACGTAGTAGTTGCGAAGGTGAAGGGAGGTTGGCAGCTCGCGGACTTGTTGGGGGGCAGAGACGGCTCCGTCTTTGGCATCGGTGTTGGCGGACTCGCTTTTGGGGTTGCCGCTGCTGGCCTCGCCTTCGGGGCTGCTGCTGGAGACGACATCCGCTTGAGTCTCACTGCTGGAACTGCTACTGCTGACAACGGCGTCCCCTGACGCCTCACCGGCGGGACCGTCACCAGAGCCATCGCCATCTTCGCTCGCCGGCTCTTGATTGACGACAGAGAATGGCTGCTGTCCACCCGACATCAGAGACTCTGCAAAAGGCGTCGGCGTCGGCGCCCCCCAGACGGGATGGCCCCATTCCGCGGCGCGCTGCTGCTTGAGAATCTCTTTGCGCGCGTTGTGGGCGTTCTTGCGCTGCTCGATCTGTTCCTGTCGGTAGGGGTCCAGTCTTCTAATCTTCTTCATCTTCTCCGCCTTTTCGCGTTTCGAAAGGCTAGCCGCTTGCACCACGGGCAGCAACCGAGCGGCCGTAGAAGCGTCGAAGACTTGGAAGAGAGACGGATATTGTCAGCCATTGCGATGCGTATGACGGAGAGGTCGGGACGGTGATCTCCTACGCTTGACGGTCGACAGACGCTGAAGCGCCCCTATTCTCGGCGGCATGGCTGGGCCTGCGAAAGGCTTGCCCTTGCTGATGTCCTCGACGAGCCTCTAGACGAAGCCCATCGTCAATTCTTTGAAGGAACTCACGTGACGGATCCGCTGCCAAATTCGGCAGGTACCTCAAAAGCCAGCCGAAAAGCACACTAGTCCGAATCGGTACAAGCGTCGTCAGGGCTCGCAGCGCACATTTTCAGTAATTATGTATGCGTGAAGCTCTCACAGCTTTTTTCCAGCTTCACGCCAGAACCGATTCTTCCCTTTTTATCTCCGCGGCCGCTCAGCCAAAATGGCCCCCTCAAACTTGCCTTCGGTGCTCAATGCCACCAGCCGGGACATTGAGATGCTCCTGGCTGCTCAGTGCCACCAGGGAAACAAGAATCTTCAGGTTCACATGGAGCCGTATTTGTGGAAGACGCGCGCCGACGGTGTCAACATTATCAACATCGGCAAGACCTGGTCAGCACTCCTCGGCAGGATAGAAAAACCTCACGCTCACACCGTAACAGGGAGAAGATTGTTCTGGCTGCGCGCATCATCGTCGCCGTCGACAACCCCGCCGACATTTGCGTCATCTCGGCTCGTCCCTACGGTCAGCGCGCCGTGCTCAAGTTCGCAGCCCACACGGGCGCCTCTTCGATTGCCGGCCGCTTCACCCCCGGAAGCTTCACCAACTACATCACCCGCTCGTTCAAGGAGCCGCGTCTGATTGTGGTGACGGATCCTCGCACCGACGCCCAAGCCATCAAGGAGGCCAGCTACGTCAACATCCCCGTCATTGCCCTCTGCGACACCGACTCGCCCACCGAGTACGTCGACGTTGCCATTCCCACCAACAACAAGGGTCGCAACGCCATCGGTACCATCTGGTGGTTGCTTGCCCGTGAGGTCCTCCGCCTCCGCGGCACCATCTACAACCGCGAGACGGCCTGGGACGTGATGCCCGATCTGTACTTCTGTGAGTCGACTATTCTGTCGTTGCCGGGCCTGTGCTGACTCTGTTCCAACAGACCGCGACCCCGAGGCCGAGGCCGAGGAAGAAAAGGCCGGCGGTGGCGAGGAGGAAGCTCCTGCTGCTGTGGAGACGACGACGGCTGCAGCGACGGCAGGCGACTGGGAGGCGCCCACCGCCGGCTTCACGGGCGCGACGGGCACCGGATGGGACGGAGCCGAGGGCGCGACGGGCGGCGGCGACTGGGCCGCGTCGGGAGGCAACACGGAATGGGCCGCCGAAGCCACCAAGGAGTCGTCCACGCACTGGTAGGACGGTGCCGGACCCGAAACTGGTGGCGGCGAAGATTACGAGGCGACGCAGTGGTAATGGCGATCTCGAGACGACTCTCGTCTGTCTGTCTGTCTGGGCTTTACCGTCTGCGGGAAGAAGAGGTCGACTTGGACGGCACTCATGAGGGAAAGATACTCGCCTGCTGAGGGGCAGGGGAGGGAAAGCCCTGTGCTGGACAAAGGGATGTACTTGATCGTTATCCCGCCGTTTCGCGGACTACTTTCGTTTCGCAGCAGATGTAGATGGCTCGATGTGAAGAGAGAGAGTTTTAGGTGTTTGTGTTGGTGTGATGTGTGATGTGCTATGGACCTGTGTCGTTGAATATCATCCATGGACCCTCATTCAAATCCGCAGCCTTGCTGTATGATGAGACTACATCCAACAACCAAAAGGAGCAAGAGGCCAAATCGAAGCTTGCAGCTTGATAGACGAAGACTCCTACCAGATGGCTTACAAGTTGTTGCATCAAGACTCCTACCAGTAAGCCAACAACCCCATACAAGACATGCCAACAACCGTACAAACACACCCTACAGCGACTCACAACTCACTCCTCTCCCAAACAAGTAAATGCCAGGGTAAACCCCCCCAAGAAAGAGGCCACGAAACGAACAAGTCACAAAAGCTATCACACCTGCGACCCAAAGCACACAATCCAGCAGCCAAACTCACCATAAAGACGAGGTATCGAACAAGAAAAAAAAAGAAAAAAAAAAGGGCTATGCATTTCCAAACACCGCGATGCAAAAGCTAGGCCAAAGGGGTGGTGGGTAGGGGTGTAGGGTAGGGTATCCGTTCCAACAAGGAGCTTCGAAGATAAAAAGGGGGTGAAACGAAGAAGAGTAACGATGTAAGAAAGAAAGGGGAAGAAGCCAACGAAATGGAAGGGGTTCGTCATGATGGGCAAGGACAAAGACCCAAGCCCCCCCTTCACACCCAAATCCAAGTTCCCAACCCCCCCCAGAGAAAAAGAATAGCCAGAAAGCACCATCACTCCAAAAGCGTGGACCTCTCGCGAATCTCCCCGTCCGTCAACGCACCGATCCAAAGACACCTCTCGGTAAGCCCCTCGACGGCCCGGAAGGAATACCGCGTGCTGGCCTCGAGCAACCTCAGCAACGTCTTGGCCACGCCCGCCGCAACGCGACACCTCTCGAAGTCGACCAACGCCCCGCCCCCCCGCGAAGGCCGCTGCGCGTTGTACAGCAGGTCGTGCGTGTAGACGCCGACGAAGGGGATGCAGCCGGCGTCGGAGCCCGTTTCCATCTCGGCGCGGATGGCGTGGAAGTTGCGCCGGGGCGTCACCAGTCGTTCGAGGGATTGGAGCGTTTCCGACTCGTGGGGGGGGACGAGGGCCCACGTCTTGCGGAGGCGTGTGACTTCGCCGCTTGAGAGGGCGATGGTGAGCTGGACGAGCGTGGCGAAGTTGCGGTAGCGGCGGCAGTGGGAGGCGATGTGGATGAGCTTGACGATGCAGCGAGCCCGTTCCTCGACTCGTTGAGTGAGCATAATCTCGGATATCGCCCACTTGACCATCATGTTGAAGCGAGCAACCACCACTTCGATCCCCTGAGCGTCGCTGTGTCGCAAAAAGTCAACCCACGATCGCACGTCGTTGCTGACGGCGTCCTTCCACCGCATGCCCATAATCTCCTTCCAGTCGATGTCGTTGAGCGCGTCCTTTTCGATCAGTGTGAGCTGCTGAGCCACCGTGTCCGAGTCAAAGGCCAGGATAAAGGGCAAGTGAACCGAGTAGTTGCGGACGCTGCCCAGCCGAGTCTCAGCTCCGCCCGTGTGAGGCGTCGTCCACGCCTGGCATTCGGGGGGCGCCGGACTCAACTCCGGCGTCGGGAGGAGCGCCCTCGGAGCCGGAGCCGCCGCTTCTGGACCGCCGAGTTTCCCGCTCAGGGGTGGCGTCTGCAGCGCGTGGACCGTCACCGCCCGTTGCCCTTCGATGCCCGTCGTCACTCGGCTGTCCTGAGGACGAGATGAGACCGACAGCGCCGACGATAGCTCTATCTCATCGTCGTAGAGAAACGACTCGTCCTCAACCCGCTCCTCAGCCTGCATCCTCTCCAGGCTGTCCGTCGTCTCTACCATGTCAAACGACAAGTCATCCTCCGGCGCCGCCGCATCGTCGCCTTGGACCGAGTTGCGTAGAACCGACCGTTCCGTCCATTCCCACGTCGCCGTCTTGCTCCGGCTGCCTTCGCTGAGCCCCCTCTCCAGGAGCGGGATGGAGTAGTAGGATTCCTGCGAGCCCTCGGAAAGGAACGACTTGACGTCGGTCGCCATCTTGCGCCCCAGCTCCTGTTTCGCGTTCCTGGCAGCTCTCCTCTCGTGCTCGCCCACCGCTCCCATGATGATGGGCTCGTCCACGACCTGAACCTGTCGATTCTCTTTCCGCTTGATGGTCGATTGGCCGTCACCGCTCTCATCCGAACGCCCTTCATCCTCTGCCCGCGTCTCTCGATCCCCATCCGGACAAAGCATCGGTACCGTAGACGGCCGTCTCTCATACTTGCCCTCGAGCTTCAGCAGCGCCGACTCGATGCCGCCATCATCCTCATCCGGAATCTGCGCCAGCTTCTGCGCCTCCTTCTCAAACGAAGGGCGCAGAGGGGGCTTCGATGAGTGCGAGTTGTAGACAGACAGGTGAGCCGTGGCCGGCTTCTCTGCCAGCTGACCGAGGGAGAGCACCTCTCGGCGCCCGTCACGCGCGGGATTCACCACCGAATGAGAGCCGGCCGAGTTGGGACGCGTATTCAGCAGAAAGGAGCTTCGCACGGACTCGGTGTAAGCCGCCAGG
Organism: Ophiocordyceps camponoti-rufipedis; assembly: GCA_002591395.1. Lineage (NCBI taxonomy): Eukaryota > Fungi > Ascomycota > Sordariomycetes > Hypocreales > Ophiocordycipitaceae > Ophiocordyceps > Ophiocordyceps camponoti-rufipedis. Next base: position 8,847 of record NJES01000336.1, on the reverse strand, counting down.
GAACCGACCGACAACGATGGCCTCAACGACGACGTCCGGTCCAAGTCTCCCACATTGGCCGCCGCCCGCAGATCGCCGCCCGGCCGACGTCTCAAGACACGCAGCGGCGCCGGTTCCGGAACGTCGAGTCCGTCGTCGACCTCGGAGTCGAAGAACCACGGTGAAGGCGGGGGCGGCTCCGGCAAGCCTTGGAGCATCGACGGCAGGTGTTGCATGATGGAGTCGAGGGACTGAGGGAATCCGGCCGTCCAGCTGTCATGGCGCGTCCGAAACGAGGTCCCGCCGCTGCTGATCGGCGGCTGTCCCGTGCCACGGTCGTCCGAGGCTCGTCCGCCGACCGCCGTGAAGGAGTCCGGCAATACAGGCGGCGAGGGGGCTTCGCTCGCCGGCGCGGGGCCCGACGCATTCTCGCCGAGGGCCCGCAGAGTCTGCCACGGCCTCGGGGAAGCGGAGGCAGCCGGGGGAGTATCGGGCGGCGTCGGACCCGCGTGGCTCGGGCCCTGCACCATCACCACATCACAAGCTATCGTGTCGTCGACGATGACTATCGACTTGCTGCCGCCGGTGACGCCCATGTCGCTGGCCGGCCTCGGCCTCTGATTCTGCGGCAGGCTGTCGAACGAGCTGAACTCCATGTGAGCAGCCGAATAGTCCGTAGGCCCGCCAAACGGAGGTGCCGAGTTGGGCGGCACACCCAGTCCTAGCCGCTCCGCCTCCGCCGCCGCCTCCTCCTCTCGGATAGCCTTCCTGAAGTCCTCGGCCACCTCGGCGCCCAAGAGATCGATCCGGACCGGAGGACGGCTGCCGTTCTGCCTCGGCGGCCCCTGAGGGACGACGGCCGTGCCGGGCATCCGGCTCGTAGCGGCCGCGCCGGCTGTGTGGGCGACCGGAGGCATGCCGCCGAGCTGGTTCTGCCAGGGAGACACGCCCTGCGCCCGACTGCGCAACGCACGCCGGACGCTGCCAAGGAGCTTCTTCATCCCGCGGCTCGTCATGGCGCCCGTCGCCGCCGCCTTGTCCTTGGCCAGGAGCCGACCGTCGGGCTGGAAGAGCGTCGTCTGTCGGTTCAGCTCGTATTCGACAAACGGCTGCCCCGGCGGGAGCACGTTGCCCCTTACCAGGCTGCCCGCCGACGGCCGTATCGCCACCGAGTCGACGTCGTGCGACGAAGCCTTGTCCGAGCCGCGCTCTCTCAGTGAGTCGCTGGTGCTGTTGTGACGCTTGTGCACCACCAGCGGGCGAACCCGCTTGCCAACGAGCGCCTTGGGCGTCGTGGCCACCTGACCGCCTCCGCCTCCGCCTCCGCCTGCGCCGCCGGACGCCGTAGGCATTGTCAAGGGCACGGGGTGCGCAGTCGGGTGAGACGACGTCTTGGGCTTGGATGTCTTGGCAGGAAAGGAGCACGAGAAGACGTCCATGCTGGCCAAGCTCAGGGGCGAGTTGGGGAGGCCCGCAGCACCAGATCCGACGACGGCCACCTCGTCGGGCGTTCCCGGACGATCGCCGGGCACGACGAAATCGCCCATGGGAGCTGTTCCGCGCGCGTCGACGTAGAGACTCGCGGACTGCGTCGACACCTTGGGCACGGCCACCAGGGCCTCGGACCGCGGCGGCTCGATGCCCTGCCGCTCCCAGAAGCCGGGTTCCAGGTCCGGATTTCGGCTCCCGACTAGACCGCCGGGGGCGATGGGGTCCTCGGGGCTCAGCGAGTCGCCAAACTGCGGACCATCCCAGTATTCAGCGCACACGCGCCGCCAGCACTTCTTGAGCTCGGCGAGTATTTTGAGCCGAACCTTGCGGTACGACTCGTCCGGAGGGAGCCCGTCGACGACTTCGTTGAGCAGACGGCAGAAGGTGACGCGCAGACCGTGGTCGAAGACGAAATCGTCGAGGAAATAGTTGAGAATCCAATGGCGGACCGCCACAAAAGTCCGGACCCTGACTATCATGCCGACCTCGTCTTCGCGCCCCAGCGCCCACCGCAAGCGAGCCATGAGCATGCAGAGCAGATCGGTCGGGTCGAGAAAGGTGCGAAAGGTGAGGAAGAAGTCGGATATCAGTTCGTAGTCGAGGAAGCTGGGCGACGTAATCTCGGCGACCAGGCGCGGAGGCGTCGCCGCCTGGACGTTCCCGTTGGGAGAGTAGCGGACGACGGACGGATCATCGCAGGCCGGCTTAAAGGTCAGGGCGGTAAACATGACCGGTTCGATGACGGACGAGCGTAGCGGCGGCGGAGTGTGAGCAGACGGTAGCTGGCCGGGCGAGGGCGATGACGGAGAGCCGGCGGGGGCGGGAGGGCCCATGTTTTTTCTTATCCTCAGCAAGGGCGCAGGAGAAGCTGGCGCCCTCGCCGAAGCGCCGTCGTGAATAGCCGAGGCGCCGGACACGAGCTCCTCCGAGGGCGCATAGGACGAGCCTCGAATGATGGGGGTGCCCCTCAGGGTGAACCTGGGCGTGCCAATGCGCCACGAGGGGATATCGACGTGAAGGAGCGGCGTCGAGGCCGAGTTAAAGTCCTCCATGGTCCAAGGCCGCTGGTCGAGACCAGGCCTGGCGATGACGACGCGAAAGGCCTCCCTGTCGGCATCGTTGACAGCAGCGCCAAGGTCGCCCACGGTGCTGTCCGACATGGCACGCCGCTGCCTGGTGGGCCTCTGTGTGCTTCGGGAGCCTAACAGGAGCTGGTGGAGCTCGCCAGTCAAGGGAGAGGTGCTCGGCGTCGGGGTCCATTGACCGACGGCATCGTCTTGGACAGCTTCCTCATTTTGCGACGTCAACTGCTGACGGGCGAGGCCATCGAGGCCACCGGTGCTGGGCGGCGTGGCGGGAAAGGCAAAGGCCGGTTGGGGGCATCGTTGGTTCGCAGGACGGACGGTAGGCCTGTCAAGTTCATCATCAGCATTCCAGCCAGCCACGGCGGGGCTTCGACCGGCCCCGCCCCGAAGCCGAGGTCAGGCGAGAAGCGAGACGAAGCTATTATAAAGGGCGAGCCGATTCCCCTCCCTCCCCTCCGCGTACCTCAAGTAGATTCTGCCATTGTTGCCGACATTGGACACGGCGAACTGACGACCTTGGCGACCAGTCGAGGAACCATCTTTGGCGAGCGCTGCCTTGGCAATCTTTTCCTCCGACGAGCGGCGCTCCGTGACGGGCACCAAGGGCCTCACAGTGGGCGCCGAGCGCTTGTTGATGGCCAGCCTCGGCAGCGAGGGCTTGGACGGCGCGAAGCCCCTTCTGAAAGCCGAATCCGACGACAGGGACGTCTTCCGGGGCCGGCTGTCGGAAGGGACGCGCCTCGGCGAGACGTGGGCGACGGAGAGGAGCTTGGGCGGATCTGCGACGACGGGTCGGGGCCCGAAAGCGTCCATGGCCGAGGGGACCTACGGTGTAGGAACTGTAGGGGACGATGGCGCATGAGGGTCAGCGGGAGGCGGAGAGGAGTGAGTGGTGGTAGGGAGATGAAGTTGGAAGAGAGGTGGAGGTAGATATTGGTAGTGACCAAGGCAAAAATAGGAGGCAGAGCGAGAGTAGACGGCAGACGCACTGTACGTGTCCCTCAGCTCGGTAGGCGCCATGCAGCCACCGCTATGGAAACGCAGCGGCAACAGAAGCGAGGACCATGTAGGTGTAGGGGCGCATTTCGAGGCGGTTTTGGTGGGTAGAGGATGGAGCGAGCGAAGGTGTGGGCGAGGGTGGTATCAGTGAGGGTGTCAGTGAGGGTGTCAGTGAGGNNGTCCCCCCCCCCCCCCAATGGAAGCCAGCAGCGCGTGGCCCCGGAAACGCACTGTGCTGCGGATACAGAGACAGCGGGCGGCCGTTGCACCCGTTCCAGACTCTGCAGGCGGTTGTTTATTTTGGGTCTAGGGCGCGCCAGCTCTGAAGGATGCCTGTAGGATGCCTGTAGGAGGCCTGTAGGTCCACCGTAGGCAGGTCTCGTCCGCCAATCTCGTCCCCGTATCCGCACGTCGATTGGGATTTTCCCTGCCTCGAGGCGGTGCTCAGCCTTGCTGGGTCCTAGCAAAAGTGCCCACTACCGCCAGCACGGTGCCTTTTCCCCAGCCGCCCGCACGGATTCCCACCAATCCCCTCCATCCATCCATCCATCCTCCAGCCAGCCAGCTATCGTAGGAGGCCCATATCCTTTGCTTCTGTGCTTCCCGCGTCGGATACGCTCAGGCTTTCCCCCTCAGCAGGGTCCGTTTTCGTCTCGCTCAGCTCGGAACGGCCAATCCCTGTCGAGCGTCTATTCGGCCGGAAGCCTTGCCGAGCCGCTCCCGCTGAGGGTAACTATAACACGACGGATGGCCTCGTCGTCTCGTATATCACCAGCAACGGCCATGACCTCGAGCAGGGATAACCAAGATTCAAAGAAGACACCCAGCAAAAGAAAGCAGAGATACGGTTCAGAAAAATCAAACATCATATAAGATGCTACCCGCAACAGACAAAGCAAGACCATCACGTCATCGCCTCGCCACTAGACCGACGTTCATCCATCCATCCATCCATCCATCCATCCACCGTCTTTCGCGGCAGCCCCCCGAGACACACGAGGCTGGCAGCCTTCGAATCTTTTCCAACGATTACCCAGCCCGTCTCTCCAATCAGCTCGCATCCAGCCTCGCCGCCAATCGCAATTCCCCTCCCGCACACCCAACACGTCGATCTCGAGACCAGGTGCGGCCAAGATTCATCGTCAAAAAGCAAATCTCTTTCCCTCAGAGCTCCCTTGTCCGTCTACCGACCATTCGTCTAGGTGAGCTGAAGCCTGCGTCACCGCACTCCCGCATCCCGCATCCCGAATCCCGCCTCCCGCCTCCCGAGTCCCCGGCCCCGGATGTCTCCGACATGTCTCCGTCATCGACTGACGTGCAACGTGCCTACGTAAACACATGACGACGGCCATTTCTAACTCATCACCTGGATCCTCTCCAGCAGCAGCTCCGCCAACGCCTCCGCAATCTCCGGACCCGAACCCCCGGCCTTGGCCTCAAAGATGCAGTCGAGCACCGTCTTGATGCCCACGCCCACCGTCTCGGACCCCGTCCGCTGCTGAATCGTACCGGCCACCTGCTGAACGTCGCCGCTGGCAAAGACGCGCGTCTGCTGCAGCACGGCGCAGAGCTCCTTGAGGTTCGATACGGCCGGAACCGCCACCTGTTTGGCAAAGTCCATGTCGACCTCGAGCATCTTGAGGACCGACGCCTTGGACGTGGTGACGAAGACGAGCAGCCTGTGACCCTTGGGCGGCCTAGACACGATGAGCGTCGTCAGCGCCTCGAGCATCGTGTTGGAGAAGCGTGGCCCAATCGGATTCCACCCAATAAGCCGTTCAAAGTCGTCGAGAATCAGGATGCTGGCCGGCGATTTGTACGCGTCAGAAAAGGCCCGGTGAACGTAGTCCTTCTTGGCAAAGTCATCCCGGTACCCGACCAGGTCGGCCGGTGTCACCATCTTGACAAAGGGGAAGCCCGACTGCATGGCAATGTGCGCCGCCATCGCCGTCTTGCCGGAGCCCTTGGGTCCGTGGAAGAGCACCGAGGTGCTAAACTTATTGGGATCGTTCTTGATCATGCCCACGACGCGCATCATCTCCTGTACCGTCGCCTGCACATGTCCGCCGTAGGGCATGATGCCCAGTCGGAGGGCCTCCTCGAGCTCAGCCTCGGACACACCGTAGGCCGGCCGCACCTCGGTCAGGGCGTTCATAAAGTCTTCGCGCTTGACCTTCATGCCGGCCACGTCCTGCTTGACGGCCGCCAGCTGACCGACCTCGGTGTGACGCGAGAAGGCGAACGAGGCGGCCGCCTTGACGAGCCCATTGATCTCGGCGCCAGAGTAGTTCTTGGTCAGACCGGCAAGCTCGGCAACGTCGACATCGGCGTCCAGCAGCCCGTTGGTCCTCATCTTGGCCGTGTGGATGTTGAAGATCTCGAGCCGTCCGACCTCGTCCGGTAGTGAGATCTCCAGGTGCACCTCGAGCCGGCCGGGCCGCATCAGCGCATCGTCAATCATGTCCTTACGGTTGGTCATGCCGATGAGAAGGATATTGTTGAGCTGGTCCACGCCGTCGAGCTTGGATAGAAGCTGGTTGACGACGCTGTCACCGACGCCCGTGCCGCCCCCGGCCCCAGATCCTCGCTGCTTGCAGACGGCGTCAAGCTCGTCAAAGATGATGATGTGAAGGCTGCTCTCGTCCCCCTTTTCCTTGTACTCCTTCTCGGCGTCGGCGAAGAGCTTGCGGATATTCTCCTCCGACTGACCGACGTATTTGTTGAGCACCTCGGGCCCGTTGATGACCTTGGGCGGCCGCGCGTTGAGCATCTTTCCGATCTGGCGGGCGATGAGCGTCTTGCCCGTGCCCGGAGGTCCGTATAGCAGCATGCCCTTGACGTGAGGGATGCCCATCTTGGCCACCAGCCCGGGGGGAAACACGCGAGAGGCGAAGGCCCTGCGGAAGATTGTGGAAAACTCGTCGCCCAGGCCGCCGATGCCCATGTCCTCAAACTTAAAGTCCGGGGCCAGGATGGCGTTGGAGTTGGGCTTGGACATGGACGGTTTCAGGTTGAAGTCGCCCTTGCCGTCGCGGTGGAAGAGCACGCGCGTCTGGTTGGTGAGGATGCCCCTCGCGTTGGATTCCCTGTATACTTGCTTGGCGGAGTCGTCGGATGCCATGGCGAGGTCGACCAGGCCGACCGTCTTGACGACAATCATGAGAGGGACGTTCCGGACGTCCATCAGGATTCTCTGACCCGGCGACAGCACCTGATTCTGATACGTGTCGATGAAGATTTTGCTCAAGTCATCCTCGTCGTAAGGGGTATCCGTCTTTTTGTTTGGCGACGCGAAGCCAATCTCGATATCGAGCGAGCCGAGATATGCCTTGCCCCCAGCCGAGAAGGGATCGTAGAGCTCGCCGATGAACTGATCCCGCATCGTGATGCCACACCAGGACCGCTGGGGATCTGACAGGCTGATGCAGCCTTGCGGGAAGCCCGGGACCGGCTTGGCCGTGACGACGTACTCCCCGGCAGGCTGGCCGCCGCGAAGCAAGACGTAGAGATCGGTACCGTCGCGGCTCGGGGGAAAGTCTTCCGGCGCAACAGCACAGCTGCCGAGGTGTAAGTCACCGTCAAAGGGAGGACGAGACGAATTCTCACAGGTTTCCGTAAATCAGCCTCGACTGAAGGGACTTGTCCGTCACCTTCTCGACCCTCAGCGGCACAGGTCTCGCGTTGGCGTGCGTCTGACCAGAGCTCTTCTCGCCGTAGCGCGGTCCGGCGGGCGATCGGGGCGGCATCGGGGACCGGGGGGGTGCCCCGGGGGGTAGACGGGCGTCGCCGAGCTGGCCGCCGTATGCGTCGCCACCAACGCTGGGCCGTGATGAGCCCATGGCTGCTCGCGGGTTACTTCCCGGCAGCCCGACGCCTGAGCCGTATGGTGTGCGGCCGGGGCCACCGGGCGGAGGGGCTCTGGACATAGCGAGCTGCTGGGAGGGTGAGAGTGGATGGGGTGTGGTGCGTGTAGAGGTGATGATATGGTGGATTAGGTGGTATGTACTTGTCGACGAGGTGACGGATCAGGTGGCGGATCAGGTGACGAATAGGTTGTAGTCAGGTCAGAGATGAAGCGTCGATGATTTCGAATGCAGGCAGTTCTTCCGATCAACGGCAGAGACGGTCGAGGTTGAAAGAGGTTGAAGCTCAGCAAGGGGCGCAAACGAACGTCTCGAGTCTGGCCTCTATCCCCGATTAGGCCTAGCGTGACGTCCTCGATAAGCGATAAGATGCGCAGTCCGATTTCGTCATTCTAGCAGCTGGCATCTGAAAGCCACTGCAGCTCCCTATTTCCTCGCCTAAATCTTGGCCAGAATCCAGATCTTCTCTACCGACGCAAATACCTACCGAAGCAAAGGAAGAGAAGGCATCGTCGTAACCATGCCGCTGTTCGTGCCTTACCGCTCACCCCAAACCTCACCCGCTGACGAGGATAGCCACCTCCTAGGCAAGAAATCATGGAACGTCTACAACGCCGACAACATCGCCCGCGTCCGACGCGACGAAGCCGCCGCCGCCATCGCAGCTTCAGAATCAGAGAAGCGCGCGCAACAGATTGAATCTGAGCGTCGGCTAGCTATCCTCCGTGGAGAGGCCCTCCCGCCATCACCCCCCGATAACGACCATGGTCCGGCTTTCACAGAGGATACGCGGCGCCGTGACGAAGGCAGCAGGACGAAACGGCCTAGAAAACACCAGGGCGAAGACGATACTGAATTTGAGTTGCGGCTTGCTCGCGAACAGAAGGGGCAGCGACGGAGCGTTCATCAGCATACGCAGTCATCAGCGCCCATCGTCGACTCAGCCGGACATACAGACCTCTTCGGCAACGAACGGGCAAGAAGCCACGCGCAAAAACACCGAGAAACAGAGGGCGAATCCCGTCACCACCGCGAGAAGCACAACGACCAATCCAGAACGCGCCACTCCAACACGCCGTCCACCTCGACGAAGAAACCATGGTACACCAGCGTCGAAGCCGACATGTCCCCTTCCGCGCGCACGAGCGAGGAGGATCCGCGGCGGAAGCAGAGGCAGGCGAAGAGGTTGGCGGATGAGGATCCGCTTACGTTTATGAAGGAGGGGGCTAGGAAGGTGCGGGAGTTGAGAGAGAGGCGGGAGGGGGGGAGGGGGGGGGGGGGAGGGGGGGGGGGGGGTGGGGGGGGGGGGGGGGGGGGGGGGGAGGAGGTGGGGGGGGGGGGGGGGGGGGGGGGGGGGGGGGGGGGGGGGGGGAAAAAAAAAATGCACGTTTAAAAAAAAGACCCGGCGGGAAGGTTTTTTTTTTTTTTTT
>NJES01000335.1:0-20005 GCA_002591395.1 Ophiocordyceps camponoti-rufipedis | reverse complement strand
GTGTGTATGTGTGTATGTGTATGTAAGTGGCGAGGAGAAGTTGATATAGTCGTACAGACAGACTGAGGACAAAGACGGGTAGGTTAGTTAGTTAGTCCTCCCTAGCCGTTGAAGAACGCCCAGCACGAGACAAAGACACACCCCCCCCAAGCTCCCGCGTCCGCATTCCGCCCAGCCCTACCGACCGGCCCGAAGACCCATCAACGGGCCACGAGTCCCAAAGCAGCCCTCCTCTCTCCAAGTTTTAAAAAAGTCAGCCGCCGTTCTCGTTCATCCGCGTGACGTACCGCATCACCGGCCAGACGTCATCCGTTTGGATCGACAGACCCATGCCTGGTTGGGAAATTCAGTTACGGCGTGTCGGCGCGAGTAGTGTGTACGTACGAAGTACATCATGTGTAGATGCGATTGGAGAGGGCTTGTGGGGGGTGATGGGGGGGGTCGATGTGTTGCTGGGTTGTTGGGTTGTTGTTGAGTGTTGGTTGTGGTTTGTTGTCGAGGGGTGTAGCTGTCGTTCTGTTAGAGAAGCCATAGCTTCAACATGTTTCAACCGTTGTTTAGAGCCTAGAGCTCATCGTGATGATTGTTCCCGCCTTGACGTAATCTTATCAGCTCATGCTCGTCAACACCTCGCCCTCACCTTCAGACTAGCCTCGAGTTATTCCGCTGTGTTGATGCCGTTCACTTCGTCTCTCACCTCAATCTTCGTCATCAACCACATTCTTTACCATCGACTCTCTTCCCAAACCCACCTTCTTTACCATCAACTCTCTCCACAAACCCACCTTCTCTACCGTCAATACTCTTCTCGCAGTCATCCTCTTCACTGCAGTCTCCTCACCACACCTTCTTCGCCCTCAAACCTCCCACACCCACCTCTCACCCCCAACACTCAACGCACGTCATAACAAACAATTCCAAAGCTGCCTGCCTGCCTACCCTCTCCCCTCTTATATCCCAACCCACCCCCCACCCCATCATCACCACTTCCCTGCTCCCAAACCTCAACCATCATGACAAGACACAATGACACGATACTCATCAACACCACCCTCCACAAAAACTAAGCAACCTTCTCGCTCCATCCAACCCAGCTCCTCGGCACAACCCGCCAAATCTTGACCTCGCCGCTCCGCAAGTCGTCCAGCCGGAAGCTCTCCAGCTTCACCTTCTTGCTCTCCCGTCCCTGCTCCCACGCCTTGACCTTCTTCTTGGTCCCGTCCCACTCGGCCACTATGGCCACGTGGTCCGGCTTGCCCACGTCCGTCGTGTACTTGGCATGCATCGGCCCGTGCTTCCCCTGGAAACGGGCGTTGCGAGCCGACATGATGTCGCCGGGCCGGATCACGTCGTGCTGCTGCGTCGACGCGTTCGCCATGTTGGAGTAGACGAGCGCTCCGTACGCCCGCGTGCCCACGGGTCCCAGCGCACCTCGCAGCGGCCGTAGCAGCTCCGTCACGAGCCCCTGAGCCGTCCCGTCGCCAACCACCGTGTCCTTGGCCGCCGCCGCCGCAGCCAGCAGCTGGACGCCGTACCGCTCGTGAAACTCCTCCATCTGGTCCTGTCGCAGCGGCCTCGGGGGACTGTCGTGCCGCTGATCCAGTTCGGCCGGATCCGATGTCCGGTAAGGGTCGAAGCGCGCCGTCACCACCGTCTGCGAATAGTCTTGGAACAGCACGTAAATCTCTCGCGTCACAATCGTCTGCGATCCCTGGTTCGTCGTCGCCGACTCGTCCGTCTCGTACAGCACGTCTCGTCGTCCCTGGAGGGCTGGAGGCACCTGCATCGGCTGCTTCCACCAACCGCTGCCCGGAGACAGGTCCAGGTCGCTGGCGATGAAGCCCTCGGATGAAGTTCGAATCATGTCCATCGACTGTCGTCCGCCGCTCATGCTCGCTCTCCCGGCGTCCATCGACGGTCGGCCCGGCGCCCGGCTCGGTATCGGTGGCAGCCTCCGGTCCGGCGGCGGCGCACTCGGTCCGCCTCGAATCAGGCTCTCGTCCGTCTTGGGCAGGTATGATAGACGGCTGCCCGCTCCGGTCGGCTGTTCATCGTCTTCGCGCACCGCCTCCATCGAGCGCCGCTTGCTGCTCTCGGCCGGCTGCGATGGTATCGGCGGAGGAGCTCCTCGTGGCGTCTCCGTCTTGTCGTCCACGCTCGACTCCCTCGCGTGAGCCTTGAGCGCGTCCTTGTGAGGCACCGACGACGCAATATCCGTGTCGTAGTCTCCCTCGTACTCGGTATTCTCCTCGTTCTCTTCGTCGCCGGCCTGCGCTGGCCTCGGCGGCATCGCGACCTCGTCTGTCGTCACCGGCGGCGGCGGAGGGGGCGGCCGGGTCGAGACCGGGGGAGGCGCCGGCGCGGACCCGGGCACCGGAGGAGGGACCCTGCTCATCCGCTTCTGGCTGGCTGCGGGCGGAGATGCCGGTGGGTATTCGGCCGCTCGGGGGGACATGGGCGGCGAACGCATCGGCTGCGCAGGCGAGTTGACTTGGGCGTCTCGTGCTGAGAGCTCGTCGTCGGATTCGGACCCATCAGTGGCAGACTTGACATCTCTCGCCGATCGACCTGAGAAAGCCGAACCTCGTCAGTGGACGGACTCGAAGAGCAGAAGCAGCAGTGACAAGAACTCACCCTCGGTAGGGATGGGAGGCGGCGCACCTCGTGCCCCTGTATCGCGTCGAGTCACTGTCCAGTCATCAGCCAACCTTTACTCTCGATCTCGAGAGAAGCGTCTCACACTTGGCATCAGGCACCGCTGCCGGTGTCTTGACTTCTTCCTCTTCCTCTTCCTCGTTCCTCGGCGATGCCTCGACTGGCCGCCCAGGTATGCTCGGAGCACCCGCCACTCTCGGTGATGCCTCTTCCTCGGGGGCCTTGCTCCCCATGCCGGGTAGCGCCATGAGCGTCGGGATTGGAGGCGCCGCACGCGTCACGGGGCTCGTCGCCTCGTCCGTTCCCGTACCGGCCTCTGGCTTGGAGGACTTCTTCCTGGGGCCGGCTGTGGGTGGCATTGGCGCCCCGAACATGCCGTGGAATCCCATGCCGCCGCTCATCTTGGCCATCCGGGCGCGCAGCTCCTCCTTGCGTCGAACTTCGGGATCGACCTCTTCCTCCTCTTCGTCTTCCTCGTCCTCCGCAACCTCGCCTCGGGCCTCGCCTCCGATCGGTGCTTCGTCCCTGGTGGTGGGCGACGTCGGCTGCTGACTCCTGGCGAGTCTCAGAGAAGTGCCGTCGCTATCTTCGCGCTCAGTCGTATCATCATGGCCCTCGGTCGTGTCGCCGGCTCCCGACATGTCGGCGTCGTTTCCGTCGTGAACCGATTCAGCCGAGGGCCCCTTGGAGGACTTGCGCCTCGGCATCGGGGGTGGCGGCGCGCGCGCCTCGTCCGTCGACGTTCTCGCGCCGGTATCATCCGTCTCGCGCGGTGAGGTCAGGGCCGGTGGCGGAGCATCGGCGGCAGCGTCTCCGGGGACATTCTCCTGGTCCGCCCTCTTCTTGGGCGGCTTCTTGGGCTTCTCCTTCTTGGCCGCCGCGTCGGCGTGACGCTGGGCCTGATCCATCTGCTGCTTCTGGAGCAGAGCAATGCGCTCCTTCAGACTCGTCGGCTTGGGCTGCTCCTCCTCATCGCCCTCCTGTGACGGACCGCTTGCGACGGCCCGAGGCTTATCCGCCTGTTCCGGGCTGGCGGGGACCCTCTCTTTGCTGTCGGCATCTTCGTCCCGTCTGTAAAGGGGCGTCGAGGGGGTGTCCCTGGGAGGGGGAACATAGGCGTTTCGGCTGGGCGGAGGAGCGACGAAGGGCTTCTTGATAAAGCCGGCGCTTCCGGAGGCCCCGCTCAGCCCGCTGGGCTTGAAAGGAGCCACGGGGGGGGCGGCTGGCTTGTTGAAGGCGGCGATGCGGTCTTTGAACGAGTTGCTGCTGGGCTTCTCCGTCAGCGGAGGTGGCGCCGCGGGCTTCGACTTGGTGACCGGAGACGAAACCGCGGGCGGCGGAGGTTGCGATGTCCCCGGGGATGCCGGGCCGGACGGAATATTGAGAGCCTTGACCGCCGACGAGTCGCGAGCCGTCGGAGACTCCACCACGGGCGAGCGCATCGATCCGGCATCGGCAGTATCCACGGCTTCGGTGGGCGTTGGCGGTGGCGGCGGCTCCTGCTTGGACATGGCAGGCTCGGCCTGAGCCGGAGCGGTAGGCGGCGGGAAAGCTGCGTCCTCGGGAGATGGCTGCGGCTGTGGCTGCTGTTGAACAGCATCGGCGTCCTTCTTTGCTCGCGTTCTCACAGGCCGTGGAGGCGCCGTGGGCTCATACTTCTCGACAAAGTTGCGGGGGAAGATGCCCTCTTGCTTGGTGCCGGACCCGTCGACATACTCGCCGCCGTACCAGTCATCATCCTCCTCGTCCGTGACGGTAATGACCTGTCCGACGGAAAAGTTGAGGTCGTCCTCGTGTGGCGACGAGTAGTCATAGACGGCCTTGACCCGAAACGGCGCGATCATGGCGACGGCGAGGACAGCAGCAGAACGGCCGACACAGTCGTCTCTCGTCGCGGCGAAACGGGCAGGATCCAGCAAGTGAAGGGTGATGAGGATCGACGAGAGCTCGTTGATTTCTTTTTCCTTTTTCCTTCAGCGTTATCCCGTCCTCCCCCCCTTCTCTGGAAAGGGAGCTCCGTCAGCCTCGCAGGGGAGAAACACAGGCGAGTCCGCGAGACCGAGATGCCGATGCTTGTCGATTCGAGCCCCTTCAGCGTCCGCGAATACCGATGATGGGATCCTTGGTGGCCACGGGCTCAGCGGAAAGGGGAAGCGGCACACAGGGAAGAGGCTGTGAGGCGAAAGCGCTTGCGGGATCGACAGAAGGTGGTGGGCGGTGGGCGTCGACGTCAGCGGGCGACAGAGCGGCCGCTTACCAACGATCAGCGGGCTAGTACCGGCCAGGTCGTTGCTAGCGCCAGCCCCACAGGAGCTCTACCTGAACGGTACCCGCTGCCTCCGGCCCCGTGAAGGGCGGTATCGAGTGGCGTGCGGGTAGTAGCTTTAGGTGTGCGAATACTTTCCCATCACTGTAGATGTTGTACACATAGCAAAGCTCCGTGCACACCCGGCCGACGCCAGTGAAGCCGGAGCCGCCGCCGCAGCTCAAAGCCGGTGCTAGAGTCTACGCTTCGTCGAGCCTTGCGAACCTTGGCCCGGATGCCTCAACGGTGCTGGTCCGGGGCCATGCGGAGGATTCTTGTGGGTGTGCGTAAGACGTGTGTGCGTGTAGATATGTAATTGTCCATACTCGTATAGTTGCATATATACCTACCTAACCTATACAGCTGAATGCACTTATCGAAGCCCCCTCCATCCTCCTCCTCCTCCTCCTCTTCCTCCTCCTCCTCCCTCCTCGGCCCGACTCGTCCATCCGCCCACCATCTGCTCTCTCTCCCAACTCCCTCCGTCTCAGCCCGACTCACCAAAAAGCCCGCAGGCTGCCAACGCACCTCCCCCGTCGGCCGCCATGTCCGGCCCGTCCGACGCCAGGCAAGTCGCCCTGCAGCACGCCAGGCTCCTGCAGCAACGAAAGGACCTCGAGGCCGAGATCCTCGATAGCCTCCTCCTGCTGGCCGAGTATCCGCTCGTCCGGTCGGCGGACCGTTCGGCCGCGTCCCCGGCTCCCTCGGACGTGTCGGGCTTCAAGACCCATGTTCGCCTCTTCCAGCCCTCCGACTACAGCGACCTCGTCGAGGAGCGCAACGTCAACGGCCTCTGCGGCTACGCCCTGTGTCCGCGCCCCAGACGTCAGGCAGGCCCAGGCGGCGAGTGGAAGATTACGGCTGCCGGCGACATCGTCAGGCGCAAGGACCTCGAGATGTGGTGCTCCGACCACTGCGCCCGTCGCGCCCTCTACGTTCAGGTCCAGCTCAACGAGACTGCGGCTTGGGAGCGGGCCGGTATTCCCGACATCCAGATCGACCTGTACGACGAGCTCGACCCGACAGACAGCTCCAAGTCGGCACATGCTCGTTTGGAGGATCAAAGACATGCCGCCCGCGATGCCGCCGCTTTGGCTCTCGAGAGAGGCGACCGTACGGATGCCACAAAGGTCAAGGTGGCTGTCGCTGAAAAGGATGCGACGGCGGCGCCGGATCTCTCCAACAAGGCGAATAAGGCCCGTCCCTCCGACCATCATCTTCTCGTTGAAGGGCACAAGACTCAGTTGCCGTTTCGACCTCGGCCGCCGAACTGCTGAAGACTGAGACATGTCGATCATCTGCGTCGACCAGTACCGGTGGTCGAGATGACGGACCGCAAGATACCCACGAGATGCCCAACAGCATCGCGTTTCGTCGGTCCAACTCGCGTCTACCCATCGATCGAGCAATTGAAATCGTGACACATGCACATCACCAAACAACGGCCCGGACACAAATTTGGCAATCAAGCTTCATCTCCGTGTATGGAGAATCCGCGACACCTTGTGGGGAAAGACAGATCTTGTTGAGATCTATGCCCTCGCTATCGTCCAGAGACGCCACGTTGTGAATCCGTGCTGAATGTCCCGTCCAACCCCCCGTCTCCTTTTCCGTCCATCTAATCGCGGCGACGGTCACCAAATCTCCGGCCGCCTCGTTCGGGCACCTGAGCCTGCGTCACGGCAACGACGTTGACAGGGATGGAGTCGAACTGTAGCAAGTAGCCGGGTCAGCATTACCGAGTAGGTTCGCGCAGGGGTAGAAACATACGCCCAGGTGCTTGAGCAGGTCCTTGGTCTCGCTGTCGACGTCCAGCTGGCCGCTCTCCGAGTTCTGCGTAAAGTCAAGAGCCGAGACCTCGGGCACGTATTGATCCTTGCGCTCTCGCTCCTCTTCCTGCAGCTTAAAGGAGATGCCGCGGACCGGGCCTCTCTGAATGCGCTTCATCAGATGGGTGGTGTAGCCAGCAATCTATCGCCGCCGTCAGCCATCAGCGCAATCGTTACCTCGCCGTCGACAAGAGCTGCCTGGCGAGAGCTGCCTGCCTGCCTGACCTTGTTGCGCAGACGCTTGGAGGCGATGATGGCAATCTCATCGCAGATACGCTTGTTGGTCTCAAAGTCGAGCGTGAGCTTCGGGTAGTACCGCTCGATGATGACCTTTGCGGACTTCTTGACGGTCTTGGTGCGGACGCGACCCATGATGGCGGTTTGCGGGCTGGATTTGCCGAGTGATGCTGGTCCGAGGCTGGCTGCGAAAAACGGTGGCCGACGATTAATCGCGATGGGTCAGCGTGGGGAGGCGTCGTTAGGGCTTGTCGGTAGAGTCACGTGGTATCAGGTGACATAGATTGCTCGGGACTGATGTGCAAGAAATGGATGTGCAAGTAGCATCATAACGATGCCGAGTTCATTGCTCGAATGTCTTGATGGCATTGGGCTCAGCAAGCTGCGCAGCTATATCAAGGTTCTCTTACAGTATTCTCTATTCGACAGCTGCTGTGCGTCTACCGTTTTCCCAATCAGGGCCTCGCTTTCACCCATCTCTGCAAGTAGGCCAGACACGATGTGTTCCCTCGTTGCCCTCACTTCAGACCTTGAATCGAAATCATTCACCATGGCTGACTTTTTCAAAGATGCGCTTCTCGCCCTTCATCTCCTTAGCGATCAGTTTAGACTCTTCGTCAACAACGTTGAGCTGCGGCACGACTCTTCCCGCAGTATCGATAAAGACGGAATAAACATCGACATAATCCTTGCCGCCGCCGTAGGTGACGGTGTCGAGGTAGTCGGTGCCGCGCATCGCCTGCTTGGGATTCCGCTTGTTCCAGTCATTGTTTCCTGCGGGTGGCTCTGATACGAATCCAGCGACGCTGACCCTGACCTTTCTCGAGCTGGTTCTGGGGCTGATAACGCGGGCCTCGACCGGAGTTCGCATCCTCTGAGGCCCGTAGATGGGATGGTTCTCCATGTAGGCATGCGTGCGCAGGTAGCTAATGCCGGCCGAGGGATGTGTGGCTGGCGGACCGTTCTTGGCGTAGGGGCTGCGCGTGATGTGGCCTCTCGTGGGCAGCAGTACAGTGGAAACGTTTGCGCCCGGATGTCCGAGCGGTGCCATGTCGAGGAAAGTGGAGGTGAGGCCGTATGAGAGGATGCGATCGCGGCGCACCTTTCTCAGAAAATCCATAAACTGCGTATCGGTAACGTCTTGGGGCTTCACGGGGGGTGGCAATGTGTCTCCCTTGTCGCGCGCCGCCTTTTGTTGGTTCGCCGTGAGGTCTTGGGCCAGTTGATCCTTGAGTAGACTTCGGAACTCGGCGCGCCTCGGCCAGACATTCTTCTTCAGATACCTGGCGAATTCTCCCTCGCTCATCCTGCTGACCCAGGGCCCGGAAAACTTCCAGCGCCGGTCGATGGTATCGACGTTGTAGCGGTGGGCCGGCAGATAGGTGAAGTCGGTCTCCTCTTCAAAGACAGACCTACGGGGCAAGGTTATCGGTCTTTGGTTGACATTTCGGTGCTCATACTCGGTGATGATTCTCCTGACGCTGATTGCAACATTCATCTCGCGAAATTTTTCGAGCGAAGCCCAGTAGTCTGCGGAAGAGGCAAAGTCGGTGATGCTCTCGCGGCTATCGATTGCATTGACGCGGATCACGGGCGTCGACGTGGACAAGGTCGTCTTCCGGGGAAAAGGCCGCTTCAGACCCCAATCGCCGAGGTCTCGATAGGCCGGCAAGGAGACGATGGCTTGCCTGGTGGGATACGCTTTCGTCGATGTCGACGAGCGATAGTCGCGAAGCCGGTACGAGTTTTTCTTTCCAGGATTGGGGAGCGGCTTTGGCAGGGAGAACATGCGCGACTTGCGGAGGAGGGCCGCTCCGGGCGCGGTGTGAGATGCACTGCCCATGAAGCTGGATTGCGGCGCCAACCAGCCTGTAGGGCTTCAGCGGCTATCGGTTTGGTGATGTGAAGTGCTGGAGTCGTGGTGTTGCTGGTGTAGGCCTGGATAGCCGACGATGAGCCGGCCGGAAAAAAGAAAGACCAGGATGCAGACCTCGAGGAGATCTTAGGGAAGTATTCGTAGAATAGACGAGACAGAGTCCAGCGAAGCATGCTGAGGGCAATGACGTCGCCCGTCTCCTCATCCCGGGCGCTGGACTTTCAGCTGGCGGCCCGCTGCTCCGTGAGTCGAGCCCGAAACGAGACCGCTGTTGCTGCTACTGCTGCTGCTCCTGATGCTGACGATGACTTCATCTCCTCTCTCAAGACAACGCGGGCTCGAGCCTCGATCCTCACCCTTCCCCATGGCCCCGTCGAGCTCCCCACCTTTATGCCCGTGGCGACGCAGGCGTCTCTCAAGGGTCTCACGCCTCAGCAGCTCGAGGAGACGGGTTGCTCGCTGTGCCTCAACAACACCTACCATCTGGGCCTCAGGCCCGGTCAAAAGATCCTCGATGCTGTCGGAGGCGCCCACAAGCTTCAGGGCTGGGATCGCAACATCCTTACGGACAGCGGAGGGTGAGTCGAGGGACGTCACACGACAGGCCACGGTCTGATGGGCTCGAATGATGCAGCTTCCAGATGGTCAGCCTCCTCAAGCTGGCCCACGTCACGGAAGAGGGCGTACGCTTTCTCAGTCCGCACGACGGATCGCCCATGCTGCTCACGCCCGAGCTATCGATGCAGCTTCAGAACAGCATCGGCAGCGACATCATGATGCAGCTCGATGACGTTCTCGTCACCACATGTCCCGACAAGGACCGCATGCGCGAGGCCATGGAGCGCAGCGTTCGCTGGCTCGACCGCTGCATCGCCGCACATGGCAAGCCCGACAGCCAGAACCTCTTCTGCATCATTCAGGGCGGCCTGGACCTCGACATGCGCCGCGACTGCACCCGCCAGATGCTGGCCCGAGACACGCCCGGCATCGCCATAGGCGGCCTCAGCGGCGGCGAGGCCAAGGACGAATACTGTCGCGTCGTCGCCACCTGCACGGCCCTGATGCCGGAGCTGAAGCCGCGCTACGTCATGGGCATCGGCTATCCCGACGATCTCGTCGTCAGCGTCGCCCTGGGAGCCGACATGTTTGACTGCGTCTGGCCGACCCGTACGGCCCGCTTTGGCAACGCCATCACCAGATACGGCCTCTTGAACCTCCGCAACTCCAAGTTCTCGTCCGACTTCCGGCCGCTCGAACCGGGTTGCCAGTGTGTCTGCTGCAGGACGGGCGATGGAGCCATGGCCATTACCAGGGCCTTTATCCATCACAACACGGCCAAGGAGACGGTGGCGGCTCATCTTCTGAGTATTCACAACATCTGGTACCAGCTTAACCTGATGAGAGAGGTGCGGCAGTCCATCATCGACGATCAGTTTCCGGCCTTTATTCGACGTTTCTTCGCCGACCGCCATGATAGCAAGACGGACTATCCCGGATGGGCAGTCGAGGCTTTGAGAGGCGTGGGAGTGGACCTGATGGCTGAGTAGGATGGGCTTGAGACTCTCGTTGAAGAGCCATGTGGTTCCCGGAATACTCTTGATGGCTAAACGCCGTGCGTGGCTTCCAAGTTCCAGATGCACAACCGTCGCAGGGACATGTATACTGTCCGTCCATCAGAGGTCAACAAGTCCTATCAAGCGGAGGCCTCGGCTGCTCGCCCAGAGAAACTCGGTCGGGCTGCGGCACTTTGATGGCTGGAGTCAATGCGAGGCCTCTGCGGAGTGCCGATCCTTGTGCCACAGCTGGAATTTCTGATGAGCAACGAAGAAGCGTCATTGTGCAGATGAGATGTTGGACACGATCAAAAGATAGAATCATAGACAGCCTACAGTGGTGAATCTGCTAATTAGAATACTAATCTTGTCTCTGCCTCCTCTATTGACGGTTGACGGATCTAGATGAGGCCTCGGTAGTTCAGCAGCCAGGCGTGACAATTCTCTGATTGAAGTCAACGTTCCATGTCTGGTAGCTCAAGAATACAGTTGCAACCATCCATTCGAGTTCATGCACGATGAAACTATTCCCACCAAGCTCAACGGTCATCAGGAACGGGTCTGATGATGCCCCGCAAGGTTAGGATGAAGGCGCCAGGATGGCCATTAGACTAGCCGAGCTCGATAGCTTCGCCAAGTCTGCAACTAGTTGTCCAACTCTTGCACCGTTATCCGAGACGAGACACGACTAACCTCTTCACGCCATCATGGCCAAATGCAAAGCGACTAAAGAGTCCAGTCCAACTTTCAAGCCAACGGTGTTTCAACTTTTGCTATATACTCTAGACCATTCATTTCATTGGTATCCGCGGTCTAATTCCACCTTTGCCTTTTTTAGAGATACGGAGAACGGGCACAGATGACGTTGAGCACATAGCCAAGGTTAAGAAAAGAAAATAAATAAAAACCTGCCCGACGGGGAATCCAACCGCCCCGGGCAGAAGCAACTGTAAATAATGTACCAGTTGATAGAAGAGAAGAAGTCGAAGAAGCATCAAATAACCTCACATCAAGTTCGTTCGATAACATAGCAAATCATGGCGTTCCCCAGGTCGTGGCGAGCTTACAAGGACGTCTCACGGGTGTAGACAAAGGTGGCGCTTCCGCCGGGTTTGATGGAGGCCTGTCAAGTTGTCGAATGTCAGTCTATCGCTGGGAAGAAACAAGAAAGAGTCTCTGTATGCTTACCGTGCAGCCCGTCCCGCCTCCGTACCAGTTGCCGTCAACATACCAGCACTCGGGACCAACAACATCGCCGGTGATGAAGATGTTAAAGTTGAGTTTGGAGTTGCACTTGTTGTTCTTGCTGATGCTGAGAAAGGCGATGCCCGAATCAGCGTCGACGCCTGCGCCAGTGACAACGGGTGAGATGTCGCCAGCCGAGTCCTTGTATTTAGAGCTCTCCCACACGCAGGCATCTTCGACGCCGACTCCCGCGTTGTTGACGTAGTAATGAGCACTCGTCTTGCCGTCAAATGGACTGATGTAATCGGTGTTGACGGGCGTGAAGAGAGCAACTCTGCCGTTGGCCGGAGCAGTGGCCGGGATCACCATGGCCTCGTTTCCGGGATAGGTAGTCCGGCAGGTAGAGATCTCTTCGCCGAGCCGGTTCTCAATCGTGACATTGGCGGCACTCGGCCGGCAGAGCTCGTTCCAGCGCGGGTTGGTCATCTCCAGCATGCCCTCAGCGTTGCAGTAGAGGCCACCGATAGACTCCTTTTTGGATCCGTGAGCCTGAGGCCATTGAGTCTCGGCATAGCCGGGCTTGCAGGCGTAGGCGCACATGCAGCCGGGCTCACACTTGGGGCTCTGCTCCACGATGTCGAGCAGCTTCATTCCCGTGTTGTACTCTTTCACGCGCTGGATGCTGGACCAGGGGCCTTCCTTGAGCCAGGGGAGAGACACGACGCCGTGCTCGGGGCCCGGGAAGTCGGAGCACTTGCCGAGGCCGGATTTCGGAACGGGCGGCGGCGACGGAGGGGGGGCCGGAGTAGGCTTCGGGGCCGGTTTCTCGACGGTGGGTTCGACGGGCTTCTCAACGGGCTTCGTGTTGACCGGCCCATGATCCACCAAGTTGTTCTCTACCGGCTCCTGCTCGATGGCTTCGACCGGAGCAGGGGCCGGCGAAGGAGGAGCTTGACTCTGCTGAGAAGCAGGCGTCGAGACGACATGAGGCAGCTCGGCTACCTGGACACACTCGCCCTTTGCCAAACACTGCTCGGCTTCCTCCGTCGGAATTTCCTTGTCATTCAGCACGTACTTGACGTCCATCTTCACATTCGGGTCGTATTCGAAGCCCGGCCTGTATCGGACGACAGGCTTCCCCTTTCCTTTCGGGTCGTCTTCGAAGCCCGTCTTTCCATCCGGCTCGTGTCCGTCGACATCCAGCTCGAATCCGTCGAAGTCCAGCTCGAATTCGTCGGCATCCAGCTTATCGTACTCGAGGGCTCCTCGACCATTGGTTCCGACGTCGACGTTGTTGGCGTTGGCGTTGTGAGCTTCTGGAGCCACGGCCCTCCTGAAGTGGTGACGGTGGTGATGGTTGTGCCTGAAGGCAGTGACGCCCACAGCCAGGGTGGCTGCGAGGGTGTAGTTGATCTTCATGGTTATGATTGCACGCGGCGGCGCAAACGAATGGGTTCGGAGCGTCTACGACGTCGAGTCCTGCTATTCACAGCGTCAACAAAACGTAAACTCGAGTCAGCAAAAGAGTCTTACCCCGGGAGTTGAAAAATCGGCGCGTCCGGAGAGACAAGGAGAGTGGTGGGTGTATCGTAAAGAGCGTGTGTTTCAAAATAGACGGACAAGCCGTCTTGGGTGTAAAAGAGCGTGATAGAAAGGCACCGCTTCTCAGTGGAAAAGGAGAGACGAGCAGCTATCAAAGCGCAAAACAAGGGAGGGAGGGGGGAAGAAGAGAAAGAAGAGAGGGGAGGGAAGAGGGTACAAGAGCAAAATGGAGACGAGTTACGGTTGAATGGCCGAGTGGAGATGGAGGACACGTTTGGAAATTATACACCCAGCGTGCGACCCTGGAAGCGTCAATTCGGCCAGAGTTGCCGCCTCGAATAAAAAAGCGCGCATGTTTACCACCAAGAGTCTTCGGGGGGGGGCTGCTATGGACGTCTTGTAGCGGCCAGAAAGCGAAGCCGAGAGATCTACGAGGGAAACACTTCTTGTTTATACATACATAGGTTTATTCAAACAGACAGACACAGACAGACTACGATGAGTTTTCGTGGGAGGCTTATTAGCCGGCAAGGGGGCTGTGGGTATGGAGGAGTGGCTTGCCCTGGTAGCGCCCGCGTGTTGCCATTGAACTGCCGATGTGCTGGTAACGGCATGGATGGAGCGGCGCGTAAAGACACATGAAAAACAAGGGCACGTCGGGTTTCATTCCTCGCTCTGCTAATAGCCGTACATAGGGTTGTGACTTGTGGCACTGTCCCCGTTCTTGGCGCATGATTCTTCGTCTCCGCAAAATGAGCAAATGCGCCGATCAGCTTCCTTTCGACGGGCTTTTCCTCATTGCTGCTTAGCGGCCTCGTTGCCATAGTAAGTCATCCATCGTCCCCCGTTTCATTTTCAGGCGGGATCCTCAATCTCCATCTACACGAGCTCGCAGCAACGGCCAACCTGAAGAAGACGGTCTACCCGACGACAAGGAGGTCCCCATCGGTTATGATTGCGGTCCAGGCACAGGGCCGCGCCCTCCAGTCGGGTCCCCATAGTTGTGGCCTCGGCGCGACTCACCATTGGGTTGTCTGTTTCAAGGTTCAGGGCCTGTTGGAAAGCATGCTGGCCACAAAGTGTGGGCCGTTGAGTCTGCACGGAGGGTGTACATAAAGGGGGTGAGAAATGCTGGGTTGAGATTGTTTATGCCATGGCCCATGGGGGATTCGCCTCGGCAACTGACGAGTTTCGGTTGTTTGCTTGTTGACGGCGGTTGGCAACTGCCAACTGGGCAACCGTGGTGAAGATTGGGCAAGAATTTAGCACACATTCAAGGGAAGCGTGGACGCAAGTCTTTCAGCTTGACTCGGTCTGCTTGTTTGCAAACTTCGTCCTTTTTAACAGGTCCGCAACAACATATCACACCCGGGGAATTCTAGTGTCAAGACTTGTGCGTCCTCCCACGCAGAGGGCGCAAGATGGACCCGGACGGCCCGTCCGACGGCTAGCACCCAGCTTCTCTCACGCGTCTGGGAGTCTTTATGTATGTATGTTTTCTAGTGCTACGGCCGTGGCAGCTTGAAAGGAGTTGATAGAGTCTATGTTTCAACACATCATGGAAAATACGCGCAAAGTTATTCGCCTTAACGTGCGCACCTTCTTGGCCAGTCCTGGCGACTACTGTCTCTGCTTATGGCAGACCAGAGGCAACGCCGACGCTCGAGTTCAAGTTGCCGGGCGCACAAGACTCGCTTTCTCGGAAACTCACGGGGATTCGTGCAACGTATGTATGTAGAGCAGCGTTTCACCGACTTGCAGCAGAGTTGGACTTGGTATGATAGAGAATCTGGTGAGATGGTTTGATAAGTCGCAGTGGCCATGGCAGCCACGGTGTTACCGAGATAGACACGTTCATCGATGCGCAGGCCTAAGCCAAGAAAGCCATTTCCGCAAGTAGATGAGACTTGAGCTAGATGACGAGCACGCTCATCAAGTTGAGTCAACGGGCGACGGCGCTGAAGAGCTTGGCCAAACTTGGCTCCTCGCTACGCTTCATTGCGAGTTCTGAGGCGAAGTCAAGGCAGAGACTGAAGCTGACGGTTGAGAAGTGTGTGTATGAGAAAGTGACTGAGAGAGGTAGTTGAGTGACAGGTCAGAAAAGGCAAGGTAAGCGAAGACGCAAGCGGCATCGTCAACTCTAATCTATCTACCGGCTGTAACGCGAGCCACGTGATGATGGCTCTCTGCGGCAGTTGCAATAACGGTATCGAGATAATGGTAGGATGTTGACAGGGGATGACTGATAACTTGCATACATACATACATACATCCGTACATGCATCTTTATATGTAGAAGTGAATGGACTTGAAGACTCAGTTATAACCGAGATCAGTCCCAAGTTGAAGACGGACGGGGACAACATGAATCAAAGGTAAAGGCTCGGTAGCTCTTTGTCAAGTTGAGGCATCTTGAATGCATGTCCAGAGTCTGAAACGATGCCTGCAGAATTCCAGGCTCAATATAACGGATGCAATGCGACTCAAGGCAGCTTAGGGACTCTCTCTGCCAAGGCGAACCAGTGGTGTAGTGGTGCAGTCGGGAAGTCGCTGCTTGCTGTCATGTGATGAAGTTGATGGTGAGTGAATGGAGGGAAGAGAAGGCTGCCTCACATTCAATTTCAGGTTCTCTTGATTGTCTATTCGTGTATTAGTTAGAAATAGTGGTAGCAAGCTGGGAGAGGATACAGGGAGTTGACGCTGAAACTGCGAGATGAGGCACAGAACATAGAGACAGGGATGACTTTAAGCTTATGATGGCCAAATGACTTAATGAAGATGGCTTGATTAAGACTTGATCGAGAAGCACATCTAACAGATAATCAGCTTCCGGATGCTCCAAGTTGATCCGCGTCAGAAGCGCGTCGGACAATCTCCCGGATGCCCATCACGTGACTCTGCCCAACGCGTCATCGCCACGCCACGAGACCGCGTTGGCTTAATTGTTTTTTCCCCTTTTCTTTTTTTCTAGTTCGTTCGTTGTTTATGCATCCACCGTCGGCGACGATACTCAAGCTATGGAGCCTCACCCAAGAGCCGGCTCACATGACCAGCTCGTCATGGCACTCTTCTCTCCCGCCCGCAAGCAAGAGGATGACGATGAAGCGAGCCTGACGCAGTCTCTGCAAGGACTGACGATCCGACCATCGCCGACGCCGAGACGATCGTCTTCGCAGACGCTGCTGTCAAAGAGCCCTTCGCAGACGATACCCCAAAAGAGTCCATCCCGCGCTGTCACGCCGCCGCTCATCCGAAAGGCATCGCATAACTCGCTGCACTCGGCAAACGGGACGAGGACCTTGTCGCGACGATCCAGCTCGACCCAGCTCGCGTCTCCTACGCCCAAGGCTTCGCGTCCGGTGCTGGAGGAGGAGGAGGAGAGGCCGTTGGTGACGGCCAACTCGGTGGCCAGTCAGTTCTTCCGCAGCGAGCTTGACGCTCTTCACGACGCCGCATCCGGAGCGACGTCCAATACCGTCGTGTTGCTCAACGATGCCGTCTACGGTCATCGATATAGCCGTCCGCGGACGTCGCGTACTGCGCTGAGCACCATCGTCGAGCGGCCCGAGAGGATCAAAGCGGCCATCCTGGGCATTGCCACAGCCTACGTCCGTCTGGGAGGTCGTCATGGAGACGGATTGCAGACTGCCGATCCGCCGTCTGTCCCCTTTCGCATCCGCAAGACGGACCGAAGGATTCCTCTGGCCTCTGCCGCCGTCACAAACGTCCACGGCACCAAGTGGATGGACGAGCTGAAGCTCATGTGCGACGCGGCCGAGTCGAGACTGGCCAAGGGCTCCAAAGAGCTTCAGCGACACAACCCCGGCTCCGGCTGTCCGACCAAGCTGCACGAGGGCGATCTCTATCTCTGCGCCGAATCCCTCGAGGCCATCGAGGGCGCACTCGGCGCTGTCTGTGACGCCGTCGATGCCGTCTTCACATCGGTCCATCGACGAGCCTTTGTCGGCGTCCGGCCGCCGGGTCATCATTGCTCGGCCTCACTCCCGTCTGGCTTCTGCTGGGTCAACAATGTGCACGTCGGCATCATGCACGCCATTCTCGCTCACGGCCTCACCCATGCTGCCATCATCGACTTTGACCTTCACCACGGAGACGGCTCTCAGGCCATCGCCTGGCAGCACAACTCGAGGGCTGTCATGGCGGCCAAGAACGCGGCGGCCTGGAAGAAGACGTCGATAGGCTACTTTAGCATGCATGACATCAACTCGTACCCTTGCGAGATGGGCGATGAGGAAAAGGTCAAGAACGCCAGTCTCTGCATCGACGGCGCCCACGGCCAATCCGTCTGGAACGTCCATCTCGAGTCCTGGAAGAGCGAAGACGACTTCTGGCGACTGTACGAGTCCAAGTATCATGTGCTTCTCGACAAGACGCGAGGCTACCTGGCTCGTCAGGCGGACCGGCTCCGAGCCGCGAATCAGACGCCCAAGGCCGCCATCTTCCTGTCTGCCGGCTTCGACGCCAGCGAGTGGGAAGGCCTGGGCATGCAGCGTCATCAGGTCAACGTTCCGACTGGCTTCTACGCCCGGCTTGCCCGTGATGTCGTGAGGCTCGCGGCTGAGCAGGGCCTCGCCGTCGACGGTCGAGTCATCAGCGTGCTCGAGGGCGGCTACAGCGACAGAGCCCTGGCCTCGGGCATCTTCAGTCACCTCTGCGGCCTGTCCGGTGAGCCAGATGCCGTCGAGGCCTATGACGAGGCCTGGTGGTCCGGTGCCGAGCTCGACATGCTAGAGCATCCTCCTGAGCCGCCAGAGCCCCCGAGAAGGCCGCGGAACATGACACCGCCGACGTACTCGACGCCCACGCAGGCCTCGACTGCAAAGGTGGTGGACCCGGAACGGATGCGCCGCAGTCTGTCCGGTATCGGCACGGCGCGGCCTCCGGAGCGGGTCCCGACTCCGCCTCCTCCGCCGGTTCCCTGGACGGTGGCCGCGCACGAGCTCTCTAAGCTCATCGTCCCCGCCGACCGTCAAACCGACAGCTGCAAGCCTGAGGATCTCAATGCCGAGGCGACAAGAGCGCGGAGAGACCGACAGTCGAATCTGGCTGTACCGGCCGCTCCCGGGGAGACGTCGGGGTCGAGTGGCCGTCCGACGTCACGGATGGCTCTTCGCGAGCGCAAGGCCAGGGCCATCGTCTCCATTGACGAAGAGGTCGTCGTCGAGCAACCGGTCAAGTCGCGCCGCAAGACGGTCGGCGTGCCGGGAGTTGTGCCGGACAAGGTAAGAGAGGGCGAAGATGAGCACATCTCCGAATCGTCTGAGGGAAGCTTACCATGGTCACCTGGCCAGTCTTCGACTCTACCTCCTCTCCCGCCCCTGACTAGACCTCCGGGCCGGCGTCTTAGTGCGACGTCGGTCCCCGTCTCTTTGGCTGAGGGGGCTCCTCCCGGCTCCGACTCCGCCATCGGACGGCCTGCCACGGCTCGACCGTCGAGTCGCGGCAAGCTGGCAGTCAAGAAGACGCGGACGACGACGACGACGACGACGAGCGGGCCTCGCAAAGAAGCTGTGTCCAAAGCGGCGCCTCCTCAGCCGCTGCCCAATGCCGAGACGATGGAGGCATCACCACCACCCATCTCCTCGAGCGCAGTCACGTCCCCAGACGCAACGGATGGCCTCGACAGTCTCACAGCCGGCATGAAGAGAATCAAGATCAACCTCATCACCCGCACGCAAAGAGAGGCGAGAGAAGCCGCAGCCGCCCGTCTAGCAACGGAGAACACAGCGCCTTTAACCGCCATCCTCCCTCCCCAAGTCGCTGCCTCCGACCCTCAACCCCGTCCATCCCCCTCCTCTCCGCCACTACTCGCCGTCTCCACCCCCCCCNNACCTCAAACCCCCCGCCGCGAGACCGTCACCGCCTGGCCCGCAAGACGCTCTCCCGGCACGCCCGACCCGCTACAAGGCCCCGGACCGGAGCACACGGCCGACGCCCAACCTCCGCCGCCGCTGCCGGGACAGCTTTTGCCGGCGGCGGCGGAGGGGGGGAATGGTCTCTTTCACTACGAATGCACTTCTGGGATACCGTTTGCGCCGCGGCCGGTGCAGGGGGATTCGGTTTGGGAGGTGCCTGAATCGCCTGGGGCGTAGGGCTGCGTGAAGATTTCTTTTCTTTTTTTCCCCCTTTGTTTACTTTTTTCCAGGGGCTGTTCGGTATCGAACAGGTTTTGCTTTTTCTTTCTACGGTTCTTCTGTCACTTTGTTCGACGTCGGTGCGTCTGCCTGGGGCGACTCGGTGGCGCGGGTTAGGGTTAGCAGATGTGCTATGATACCCTCTTACGGTTCACGTCTTTCCTTTCCGTGTACGAATATATGCAGACGACTTGATACCTCGTATATACGGCTCTATCCATCCATATACATATTCTCTAGATCGATTGTCGACGGGGCGTGCTCAATGAAAAAGCTTGCGGAACTCGGCCAGAGGCACACTCTTTTCGGTGAGGACGGCGCGCTGACCGTCTGGTCCGGAAAGAGGCCGCCGATCAAATGTCCAGACGTCTTGGACACCCAGGCTCTCGAGGTAGGAGACGCCTCGGGCGTAGTTTGTGGCGACTTGGGCCACGCCGTGGCTGTCGTCTGACATGGTAAACTTGCCACCGATGGAAAGCCACTCCTATGCAGTATCCGATAATGGTCAGCATCCGTCTCGGTTCTCCCCCGCTCATCTCTCGCTTGGCGCACGCGTCACGCCCCCCCCCCCCCCCCGCCCCCCTTCCTCCGCCCGGGCCCCGCCCCGGCAAGGCCTGCGCCACCCCCTCCCTACTCACGCCCTTATGCGACCGATCCAGCCGGCCCCC
>NJES01000334.1:0-20019 GCA_002591395.1 Ophiocordyceps camponoti-rufipedis | reverse complement strand
GCTTCTGCTTCTGCTGCTGCTGCTGAGCGCCGAAAAAGCGCCGGATATCCACCGTCTTGGACGAAGGCATCTTGTTCGCACGCGTCGTCGCCGTTGTTTGGTCTTCGCAGGGTGAAGCTTTAGGCTTGGGGCGCGACGTCGCCGTATGAGCCTCGGCGCGTTTCGTGGCTTTTGCGCCGCATCGGGGGGTGAGTGAGAAGCACCTCGGCGGTTGTCGGGGAGATGAACGCGTCGATTGATTTCGTGCGGCTCTGGCAGGTTTCTTCGTTGACCCTTGATGGCGGTGGTGGAAATGGAAGCCAGCTGCCTTCTGAGTCCTCCGCCCTGGAACCATATCGGCCTACCCTATACGCAGCGCGTCCGGTGACTCAGCCAGTCACAACGACAACCAGATCCACCATGATTTCAACGACAACCGTCACTCCTCTCATCACGACACCTTCACAAACACCTTCACACGCTCCTCTCCTACAAGCTACAGCCATGATAAACAGCCATTGGAAACCTCACCTCACCAATAACCAAATTACTACAAACACAGCCCACCCTCACCCCTAAACCTCCGTCTCAACATCCGGCTGCCTCCCTCCCAGCCCCCCCAAATTCTTCACCTTGCGCAGCGCAAACTTGGCCTCGTCCTTGGCAAACTGCACGTTGCGCATCGGCCGCCACTGCATCAACCCGCGGTGCTTGCGATGCAGGTCTCGGTTCCGTGCCGTGTACGTCTTGTACAAGGTTAACGGGTTCTTGCTCCCGCTGCCGTCGTGCGTAGACGAAGACGAAGACTCCGATTCTCCCCTCGATTCCGCAGACGGTCGGCCATTCTCCGTCGTATCTCCCGTCGCGCTCGGGTGCTGCTCGATGCCGAGGTCCGGATCGCTGTCGCTGCTGTCGTCGTATTCTCCCGCTGCGTCGTCCCGCGCTTCGCTGTCGCCGTCCCCATCCGCGTTGTTCGCCATCAGGTCCCTGGGGTCCTTGCCAAAGGCGCCGCTCCAGTCCGTGCCGTCCTTGGCCAGCCATCGCTGCTTGTCTTCTTCGTCCGCCTGGGCGAGCACGTCTCGGCCGTGCGTCAACGACTTGTCGTGCAATTCCATCACCACCGGAGGCACCTCCGCCTTGACCTCTTCCTGCCGCACGCCCTCGGCATAGCACGCCTCCCACGTCTCAATCGTCTCTCGGGAATCGTTGTCGCTGACAAATTTCATGTGGTCCGAGTCGGTGCCGGGTGAGAAACGGCCGCGGAACCGGACGCGACCGACCTCTTCAATCTTCATGTCGGGAATCTCCCGGTAGTTGTCTTGGGTGATGTAATTCTGCGAGAGGCGCAGACCGTTGCTGCAGGTAAAGATGGGCACTTCAAAGTCCTCCTCTTCCCCGTCGCTGAGCTCCAACAGCCACAGGGCAGCGTAGGCGTCTGGCTTGCGGCTGCTCGACGAGTAAAACTCGATGAAGATGGGGCATCGATACCGGTGACGAACGGGGAGTCGCATCCGCTTACCGTCCTCCCCACCGCTGATGTCGAATGTCATCCCCGTCTCCTCCCTGGTCGACATATTCTTCTTGACCGTCGCCGACGATCCGCCCGTACGCAGCTTCAACTTGACGCTCTGAGACGGCGCGTATCCCGTCGTGGTGATGCTGTCGGACGTGAATTCAAACGTCCCGATATCCCAGCCGAGCTGCGGCGGCGGCAGTCGGAGCTCGACGGAGCGGAAGAGGATGGAGATTCGGATCCGGCCGAAGCCGATGCCGCCGTCAAGAGGATACCACCGCGTCAACTGGCTGCTCGTCCGCAGCACGTCGGACAGCTGCAGAGGCACGACGCCGATGATGGGATCGTGCTGCCTGTTCCGCGAGTCGCGCACGGCAATGGTGGCGATGCAGGATCTCCAGTCGCGGATGAACTTTTCCGTCCCGGCGTTGAAGATGGGCTGCGACGAAACCGCCTTGATGCGCGTCTTGTACACCAGGTTATCATTGATCAGGACTGTGCAGTATGAGCTCGGCAGCTTCCGGCTCTGCTCCTCCTTGACCTCGCCCGCCTCAGGCCGCGCCGGCTCGTACTCCCTGCCCTTGCGCTTCCCGTTGGAGCCCTTGATGTTGGCGAGCTCGAGGCCGACGATCTGGTGGACGACGACGCTGAGGATGCCCGACGGCCACAGAGGGTCGGGCGGCGTGTGGACGACGGCGTCCTCTTCCTTGCTGTCGATGCTACCCCTCTGGTCCTGGAGCTCGGGCTTGTCAGCCAGCTCCTTGGGCAGGGTGACGTCGCGGCCGTCGGTCCTCAGCGCCTTGCGGAACTGCGTCTTGCCGAAGAAGCCCACCTCCCAGTGGAGATGACCGGGCATGCTGCTGTCGGCCTTGACGCCGCAGAGGTGAGAGACCTGAGGGAACATCTTGCCCGGATGCTGAATGAGCTTCTGGATGCTGAGCTGGACCTTGCCCACGACGTCGTCGGCGGACGAACGATCGCTGTCCCAGAGCTCCATCGAGAGCTGCTCGTCGGCCTTGATGAGGTCGCTCGTGACCAATAGACCGCAAGTCTCCTCAAAGACAGGGTTCAGGTCGTCTTGAATGACGCGTGTGCAGAACTGAGGCTTGGAGAATTTGCTCCAGCTGACCGTGATGTAGGGATCCGAGCCACCGCCGCGGCTGCCAGTGTGATCCTGCTTGCTGAGACCCGTCGCCTTGTGGATTCGGATGAAGATGACGCCCAGGGCTTGCGTCTCCTTCTTAATGTCGTCACCCGAAAGCATCTTGCTCATATCCAACGTCAAGCTCTTGGGCGCCACGTACATGGCCGCGGCCGTGCGGATGGCCCAGTTCACAAAGTTGGATATGAGCGGCAGGTTCAGGATGTTGACGCCCTTTTCAATCATGGGCGTACAGCCGGCCTGCACCTTGGGGACGCCCATGAGGGTGACGGTGAGAGTCTTGAGAAAGGGCGGATCTGGCGTCAGCTGCAGTCGCACGCGGGCCGTCGCCACGAGACCTATCAGCTCGACCCAGACGGGCAGCGGCACACCGAAGAGACCCTTGATGCCGAGGTAAAAGATGAGCTGCATGCCCATGTTCTTGGCTTTGGACGTGATGTCCTCGCCCGACGGTTTGGCGTGGTAGGCGATGGAAACCTCCATGTTGTAAAAGGAGCCGGCCTGCTCGACAGCGGCCAATTCATTGGGATCCATGGTCTTTTCGTTTTGTTGGTGAATCTCCTGCTTGATGTCTTGCACGTGAGAGTCTGGCAGAGCTCTCATGCTGAGGATCCTGATAGGGTTGCTTCCCTGAGAAATGTCGGCAACGCGAACGTTTTCAATGACACCCGGGACCGAGGCAACCATGACATCCTCCAGTCTGCTAGCCAGTCAGCGCTCTCATCCTCAGCCACGAACAAAGAGCAAGACTCACGTGTCGGCGGCAGAGGCGAACATCTCGGGATTGATTAGGCTCCAGACCAGCCCAATGGCCGTGTTCATCCACTCGACAGACTCGGGAATCAGGTTCGCGGTAGCCGTCTCACCGCGTTGCTGCTCGCTCGACCACTCAACATCCCTGCCCTGACGGACGAGATCCTGAGCCCAAAGAAAAACGCCCGAGCAGACGCAGATGGCCAAGGGGATGAGTCCAAGGAGCCTCCCACCAAACAACTTGCCGACGAAGACGATGGCAATGAAAATGCCAAAGCAGAGAACCGTGGCCTTGCGCTCGAGAGCTACAAACATGGGCTCGTAGCTGACCGACGGCGTCTTGTAGAACAGAATCGACGTCTTCTCGCTGCTAATGGGGACGTCGGACGTAGATCCTTCCTGGACCGGAGCGGGCGGTGCCGTGATATCTTGAGCACGACGGTAGTCCTCGCCCGACTGCTGCGACGAGACCCTCACCGTCGTCGGCCTGCCGAGATTCTCATTGGGGACGGATAACTAAAGACAGTCGTCAGCTTCAAACAAGACGATGAGAGAGGCAAAGGAGCACGCACTTGAGGCTCGTCGACAGCCTCCTTGTAGTCAGCGTGAGCATCGCTAATGGCAACATCCTTCCCCGTAACGGGATCGCGGACGGTGCGCGTATGATCCCTCTTGCTCTTCTCCGCAGCATGATGCTCCCGCGCCTCGGCATTCTGACGTAGCTCAGCCTCAATCTCTGCATCTCGCTGGCGCTTCTCCAAGTCGAGCTGCTGGGCGAACTGCTGGATGTTGGGGACGCGGTTGCGGCCGCTGTAGTGCTGGCCCGAGGGCAGGACATGTTCCGTGACGTCCATGACGCTCGCTTCGTCCCAAGGTGTCGGAAGCAGAGACGTGCTTCAGTCAAAGCTGAAGTCGAGCAACAAAGGGTTGAGTGCTGTTGGATGAGCCGCTAAAGGCTCGGGGGAGGTTGGGAATAACAATTTCCTCGGGCTAGCATTAGGCCATCTCGACTGCCAACTGAGCTGCAGGCTACGTCATCTCAACTGATCTTCACCAGCAGCTCCTGCCAAGAACATCCATGGATCACTGTGAAGCCGATGACGTAGTACATAAGCCTTCAAATAGTGCTGACTCTGATCCGGAGCACAGTATTCGTACGAGGGATGGTCTTACGGAGCGGGCGCGCATTTGTTCATCATTCACTCTAACAAACATGAGCTCCCAACAGTGCGTTCTCGCACGCACCGGCAAATTGAGCTGAAACGGCCCGGATCGATCCCGTCTGCAGATCCGATTCAAGACGAGAATGAAGATACGAGTAGCACCAAGAATCCGCCATCGCTCACCGATCATCTGTGCATGCTAAATCACCCGTCTTCTCGACGCCAATTTTCGTATGTATTCGTATGTACGGGCTGCTGCAGCTCCCTGTCATCCCAATGGATCTATCGCTTCCAGTCCCTCTCTGATATATCGACTCTGATTCATTAGTCTTTGTGTGTTCGGTTTCATAATGTTCGTGATGCCAATGCCATGGCTAAAAAAAGTTATCGTGAAAAGAAAACCCTGAAAGGGAAGAGAAGAAGATGATTAAAAAGAAGAAGAAGAAGAAAAAGGGGAAACCCCCCAACCACCCCAAACGCTGAAAATGAGGCCCCAACGCCAATGCTTCACACGACGACACCTCGCTATACGTCCAGCCGGGGACCCAAACTGTCGCTGTCCCCAGTGAGCAGGCTCTCATCGCCCCTCGCCGAGGCCGAGCGGGTGCTGAGAACGGCCGTGTCCCGACTGGTGGCAGCCGAGCGATCGCGCTTCCTCTTCTCCGTCTCCGTCATAGTCTCGCCGTTGCCGATGTCGTCGGACGAGTGGGAGCGAGGCGGCCGCGGTAGCGTCGGCGCGAACTGGCTCTTCTCCCGGAGCCGGCTGCCGTACTTGTAGAAGATGAAGGGGATCGGGCACATGAGCAGCGCCAGACACCCCAGCAGCGTCGACGCCCACTGGACACCCATGCCCAGGAACATCTGTCTCGCAAAGAGCGGAAAGGTTGCGCCGGCGAGGGAGCGCATAAAGGTGTTGCCGGCGAGGGCTGAGGCGGCGAACATGAGGTAGGCGTCGACGATGTAGTTGATGGATTGCAGAAAGATGGACATGAGTCCGAAGCCGGTGAAGATGCCGCTGGCGGCGGGGGCTGCCCAGGGGATGCTGGACTTGTATCCGGTCCTGCAAGTCAAGTTAGCGAATGCCCTGACAAGGAAAAAAGACGTGTATAAAACGTACCATCCAAACCAGAAGATGCCAATGACGAAGCAGATGCCACCGGCCATGACGCTGGGTAACCTCCACTCGGGGACCGGGACGCCGTTGTTGGCCTTCAGCTTGCGCGTATACCACGGCTGCTGGGCGAAGACGACAAGGCCGGCGATGAGGACGCCAATGATCATGCCGAAAAAGGTCAGGCCGGCCTCGCCCAAGCTGAAGTGGTGGATGCCAACAAAGACGATGTTGTAAGCGGTGAGGAAGAGGTAGAGCAAGCCGTAGAGAAAGCTCATGTAGAGGGTGAGGAGAAATAGAATGGGCTCGGTAAAGAGCATACGCATGGGACGAGAAAAGTTCTTGTTGATGAGCTCGGCAAGGTCAATCTCAATCTCTTCCTGCTTGGCGTGAATGCCCCAGTTGCGAGTGCGACGGCGCAGCTCTCCAGCCTTGCCGACGAGAATGACGGGCGCGTAAGACTCCTTGAGGAAGAAGAGGTCGAGAAAGAAGGCGAAGAAGCCGAGAATGGTGGACAGATACAAGGTCCAGCGCCAGCCGAGGTAGGACTCGACGATATAGCCGCCGATAAAAGGGGCGAGAAAGGGCCCCAGGAAGACGGTCATGGTGAAGCAGGTGATTGCAATCCCGCGCGTCACGTTGTTGAACATGTCGGAGAAGATGGCTGCCACGACGGCGAGAGAACAGGAGCCGAAGAAGCCGGAGAAGAAGCGGCAGATGAGGAGCGTCGCAATGTCCTTTGCCGTAGCGGCGCCGATGCAGAAGACGGAGAAACCAAACA
Source organism: Ophiocordyceps camponoti-rufipedis (assembly GCA_002591395.1). Classification (NCBI taxonomy): domain Eukaryota; kingdom Fungi; phylum Ascomycota; class Sordariomycetes; order Hypocreales; family Ophiocordycipitaceae; genus Ophiocordyceps; species Ophiocordyceps camponoti-rufipedis. Next base: position 13,557 of record NJES01000334.1, on the reverse strand, counting down.
TGGAGAGGATGATGGGCAGCCGGCGACCGCGAAGCTCGGAAAGGGGCGCCCACAGCGTGGGACCGAAAGCGAAGCCGAGAACGTAGAGCGTCGTCCCGAGCAGAGCGGTCTCGAGGTTGACGTGAAAGAACTCGGAGACGGTCTCGATGGCAGGCGAGTAGATGGACGAGGTAAAGGACGTGACAAAGGTTGTATAGTTGAGCATGGCGACCATGGCCACTTTGACGCGCGTAGGCCAGTTCTGAGCATTGAGAGGATCGCCAGGCCCATCAAACTCGACGACATACTCGTCCCGAGCCGGCAGAGGCGGTGGAAACGGCTTCCCAGCGCCAAACAAAGGCAAGGGCTTGCGATGTTGAGCGGCAACACTGGCAGCAGAGCTACCGACGGTGCCGTAATGCTGCGTACGCTGCGTCTCGATCCGGCTCAGCTCGGTGTAGTGACGGTCGAGATCGCGATGAGTCGAGATGTAGCTCATGCGGTTGCGCATGCCAGGCGTGTGCATCGACGAAGCCGTCGAGACGGACGAAGCCGAGACGATACGTTCGACCTCATCGCTGTTCCGCCGCTGATAGTATTCTGGAGCGGCGGCATCGGCCTCGGCGGAGATGACCTCTCGGTCGGCGTCGTCCATAGGCATCGAGGCGGAAAGGGGGGTTGGGGGCGAGGGCTCCTCATCCGGGGGCGTGTTGATGGTGGTTCGACGAGAGGAGAGGCAGCGAAGGACAGTTGGAGACGGGACGAGGAGGGAGATGAGGCGTCGAAGAGGCTGACAATTGCGATGGCGACGATACTGGAGGCGAGGACGATGGTCTCGAGGAGAGTTCGATGGACGCCGGACGACAGGACAATGACACGGGGGCGGATATCATCTGGAGGGTCCAAGGTTGGCACTAGGTGTCTGGTGAGAAGCTAAGGCAGAGGTCCGAGAGCCGTCCATTACAGGTAGGTGTAGTCTGAGGGTCGATGCCGCCATCGCGAGACGGCTTAATCATCTTTCTGGGGCTGGTGGTTACGAATACAGGCGATGTAATGCTGGGAGCCCCCCCCGGAGATTGACATAGCCTCCAGCAGCCCGAGATACCCGCCCGCGACCTACCACCACCACCTGAAGCCCGCCCGGGCTCTGCAAGTGCCGGAGTCCCCGTCGGATCCGTCCTGTTCCCCGACTAACACAGGGCCAATGCAAGTGAAATGATGCCATCTCATCAGCCTCAGTCGTACTTTGCCATCATCACGTATGTAATAAATATTGCCTCACGAGATCCGGTCGGATTCCTTGGAAATGGCGGAGAATTCTCTGCTTCCTCCTTGGCAGGCCCGCTTTCACTTTACAAATCCTCCCATCATTGCTCCCCGACAAGAATACCAGGTCTGGATAACCGGCATGTCGTCGACGTCAGGTAATACGAACGGGGTTCCTTGATCTGCTAGTTGCTAGCGGCAGACAACTTCAATGCCTCGGCAGACCAATGCCTCGGCGGACCCCGACGATAAACAGAAGCCTCTTCCCTGTTCCCTCCTCTTCCCTCGGCGATGACCGAAGAAACGTCCAAGAAAGATGGAGGCCCCGTGCATCCAGAAAGCTTGTTGGGTCGGGCTCGACAAGCCGCGTTTCCGTGAAACATCCGAGTCGATTTGGTCTCCACAAGCGTCGTCGTCGTCGATTTCTTTTTTTACTTCTGCCTTTGTTAACCCGGCGGGAGGATGCTGTGAAATCTCGTGGAATTGACTAGGTATGTATTTCATGGACATTATCTACCATCAATACCTACCATCAACATATCAACGAGTCAGGTGTCAATCAACCAACCAACCAACAAACCAGCCAGTCAACATCCCCAACACCCACCGAAACGCCCATTCCCTCCCTACCTACCCGCCAACCCCCCATCCGTGCTCCAATAGCCCCGTCGCCTCCTCCAGGCTCAGCCCGGCCGTCTCAGGATAGATTCGCCACACCAGCAGATAGCCCACGCAGCAGACAACCGCATACGTCGTCATCGTCCACGCCGGACTCAGAGCCTCCATCATGGGCAGAAACGTCAGTCCCACGATAAAGTTGGCCGTCCAGTTGGTCGCCGTCGCCACACCGCTGCCGACCGACCGCACCGCCAGCGGGAACAGCTCGCTCTGCATCCACGGCACGTTACCCAGCCCCAGCGCGTATGCCGCCACGTAGACCATGATGCTGGCCAAGATTAGCCGCGCTGGGCCGCCCTGTCCTGCCTTTTCCGCCGTCTGGGCCTCCAGTTGCAGGATTGAAAAGCCGGCGGCGGCGGCCACGAGTCCCAGCATCATCCCGGGCATCGACCAGAGTAGGATGCGCCGCCTGCCTACCCGGTCGATGATGCCCAGCGCCGCCAGCGTCATGGCAAAGTTGGTCACCGCCACCGTCAGTGCCGTTAACGTCGGGCTCGTGAAGCCTACGAGCGCAAATATGGTGGCCGAGTAGTACATGAGCGAGTTCTGCACCCACCGCCGTCAGTAGACGCCCATGCATGTAGACAGACAGTTGAGTGAGCACGTACAAACCCGCAAAGCTGCTGCAAGCCTTGCAACAGGCACGCCAGCGTCAGCGCCCTGCGGTTTCTCGCCTCGCCGAGAAGTTCCCGCCACGCGAGACTCCAAGAGCCGTCTCCAGCTTCCTCGCGAACTTCGGCTTCCATCTCAGCCACCACAGCATCAGCGTCCGCCATCGACCCAGGCTCGACACGCCGCATCACCAGCCTGGCTTCCTCCGGACGGCCGACCTTGACCAGCCAGCGGGGCGTCTCGGGCATCAAGACGATAATGGCTCCTTGCAGAGCGGCAGGCGCGGCACCTAATCCGACCATCCAGCGCCAACCCGTGTCCTCCGCATAGGTCGAGAGGAGCCATCCGACGATGTAGGCCACCATCTGGCCTAGGGTTATGAACAGCACGTTTGTAGTCACCAGCTTACCGCGATGGGAAGCCGGCGCCACTTCGGCAATGTACAGCGGCACGACGAAGCTCGCAGCGCCGACGCCAGCGCCGACGATGCACCGGCCGGCCACCATGAGCGGCACGGTCGAGCACAAAGCTTGAACGAGGGCGCCGGCGATGAAAAGGACGTCTGCATAGAGGATGACGCGTTTACGACCCAGCCTGTCGGCAAGAATCGACGACAAGGGCGACGCAACGAGAGCAAAGAGCGCCACGGCCGACGTGATGATGGACTTGTCCATGGACGTCAGCGGCCGGTTCGAGAGTGAATCGCCTATGGAAACTAGAGTCGCCGAGATGACACCCGTGTCGTCTGCGGGCAAGAGTCCCCATTAGCGTGCGAATCCCGAGACGAGACTGGTTACTTGCATCCGAAAAGGAGGCCGCTGATGCCGGCCGCCACGGTCAACGCCTGGACGAAGACGCCGGGACCCGCATTTCCCGGCTTTACGGACCCGAGTGGGTCGGAGTCGCTGCGAGCGGCGGCCGGATCGACGTCATCGTTCAGGTCGCCGTGGCCGGCCATCAAGGGCTCCCTTGGGCTGTCCATGGTGACGCGGGCTGGCAAAGCCGGACGGGGTCTCTGCCATGAATAACAGACTATACCGAGACCGTCAGAGATATGCCAGTATTTGCTGTCGATGAAGGGCACGTACGACTCGGTGGCTGCCGCGGGAGACGCTGCCAGGGGTTTGAGAGATGTTGGCTGATGGTCAGCTCACGAGTGAGGTTGATTCGGTTGTGCCAGTAGTACCAGAGGCTCTGTCGGCGTGCACACCATGATCGCCGGGCTTTAGTGGGTCTGGCTGCGAAAGTACCATGAAAGTCAGGCAGCCTCGCCGTGTGGACGCCACGAGGCTGACACGGGCGTCTTCATTGTCGTTTATTGTCAGGACGAGAACACGAATCAAGCGATCCGCGTGGGAAAAGCTGCGACACGGTTCTTCTAGAACACCGTGACGATCGTTTCAGGAAAAAATGACACTTGGGAAAGCGAGTCAGATGCATCATGCACAGGGGCTTCCGTAGCTAGAGATTGAACCGTCCGCAAAGGAACGAGGCGGAGACGGACGAGGCAGAGGGCCCAGCTGAGAGGCAGAACTTGCCAGCCTCTTGCCCAAACCTGCTAGAGAGCTGTTAGGAGATGAAGACGGAGCCGTTCCTGAGCGGGCCGAGGCTGACATGGTTGCATCGGAGAAGTAGGTACACGTGTGCCGTCCTGAATGCTCTCTTTAAGCGCCACGTCGACGACTGGGCTCAAGGGCCCTAGAATTCAGCCCAAGTAGACCCCTATCTGACTCTCCGTACCGACCCGACGGCGCCAGGTACTCGCTGCCTCATTGCCCGTGTCTTTAAGGGTCTCCACTACTTCTCCTTTCCGTAAGCCGCAGCCGCTGTACCTGCATCCGTCAGCGGCTGTACCCCACTGCTCAGCCACAGCCGCCACACCGGGCTGAAAACGGATGAAGCTGCCCGGGCTGTGCAACACCCCCCCAGAAATCTCCAACGTCCGTCTCCAACGTCTCGCCTGTGCTACAGAAGCCTGCTTCTACGGCCTTCGCCTCGCCTTATCGCTTCGCTGGACAATGGGCTTCTCGTGCTACGACGTTCACCGTCTATAGCTCAGCGCTTTCGCCTCTCGCTTTCCTTCACCGAGGCCCCCTGTCTGCCAGCTGCTGCCCGATTCCGCCAGACATCCCGGCAGCGATCTCGTGCCTTCATCTCGTCATCTCGCCACCATGCAGGCTCCTTCCCCCGCCCCTTCTCAGCGCGGTTATGTTCGTCGTCGCTCTCCGAATGCCGATCTTGGCCCTCCGCCCAATGTACGGCCCAACTCGCCTGGTCCGGCAATGCAGCCGCGGCCTTCCAACGCTTCGTCCCGGACGTCGCAGCCTGGCGCGGGCTCAAGACGGTCAACTCGCGAGGTGAGAATCGGCCCCTCATTTCCATCTTTACCCCTCACTGATCAATGTGAAAAAAGGCCTCTGGCGGCAGCGGCTCCAACTTGCCCTTGTCGCAAATCGAAAAGAGCGTCACCCACCTGCTCGTAGCGACGAAGCAGCTGCTCGAGACGTTGACCCAATGGTCCCGCAAGCAAGCCTCTGATTCGCAAGTCTCGGACGTCTACGTCCGGCTCGGTTACGAATTCAACATGGCCTGCCGGGCCTTTACCGCCATCAACGTCGACACCTCGGACCTCGGCAACGTTCCCGACCTGTTGCGACATATTCTCGAAGCTACTCTGAGCCAAGAGGCCAGCGTCGCGAGTCTGGACAAATACCTACCCAGAATCCGAGACATCATCATCAATCTGCTCCACGGCCTGAAGCGCAAACAGCAGCGACTTCGGCAGAAACAGCAGGGCCGCGATCAAGACGGCAACCCCCTCCCCGAGAGGACGACCAGCGTGAGCACCGTGAGCAGCGGGAATACGGGGCTTACAAATTTGTTAGAAGAAGGGTTGGAGAACGGCTATCGACCGGGCTCGCAACGCGGAGAGGGTGCGCCGCAGGGCAATGTCTATTCGTCGCCAAGCCGGCGCTTCAACGGGCAGAGAGACGGTTCCCGAGCCTCGTTCACTTCGGAGCAGTCGACTCTATCCAGCAACACGATGCAGAATATTCCCGTCTTGCCGCCTTACCCAGAAGATGGATCCAAGTCGTCCATGCCGTCATTGCCGTCGACGAGCGATCTTAGCATCGACTCATTCCCCCCGCCACCGCCGCCACCGCCTCCGGACAATCAGTCGAGCGCTCTAGCGGCTCTGCAGAAGGGAGGTGATCTCGAGCGGCGAGCTTCCCGACGGTACTCGCAGTATCAAATCTCGAAACATCTCGGCGGCTCGGCCAGTAGCGTTCCCATGCTGCCTTCACAGAACGGGCCTCTACCCAACAGAGGCAGGAGGGAAGCCCGCGAATCGCTGCGCGCCGTGCAATCTCGAGAAGGCATTCATCATAGCCGCAACGTTTCCACTCAGTCCCGGCCCACCGCCGTCGACTCCTCTCCTTCTCGTATCCCGAGTCGCGTGTCTGAGGAGCCTGAGACGCCGTCGAATTCAATGGAGGCCTCCATGAGCGTCGATAGACAGGGACAAATCGCCAGCCCCGAGCCGAGCCGTGCCAAGCTTGCGGCGAGCCATAAGGAGCAGGAAAAGGTTGGCGAGGGAGAGTCGAAACCGGTCGAGACCTTCTTTTCGGTGTCTCCGCCACCGACGCCGACCAAAGACCTCACTCTGTTCTTGCAGTACAAGTCCAAAGTCAAGAAGATGGTGCTGCCCGAGGGACGAGACGAGCTCTCCATCGGACGGCTCCAACTTGCCTTTATCGAAAAGTTCTCGTGGAACACGCAGCAAAACGGAGCAGACCTGCCCGAGATATACATACAAGATCCCGTCTCGGGCGTGCGGCACGAGCTGGAGGACCTGTCGGACATTTCGGACCGCACCGTCCTGGTGCTCAATGTCGAACCCCTGGACGAGGTCAAGAGACACATCGACGACGGCATGTCGGCCCTTACCAAGATTGTCCGCGAGGTCAAGCAAAACATGGACGATCAGGGGCAAACGCTGCAGATTGTCTCGGACCGGCAGCAGGAGACGGCGAGTGAGCTGGCGCGTCTGGCCACTGCCTCCCCCTCGGCGGTCGGAGCCGGTGCCACGGCCGGCGGCGCCTTGACGGACGGCCCGAGAATACCGGCGGGACCCGGCCGGAAGCTCGGCCAAGACCACCTCGGAGAGCTGCAGATCCTCCGACGGGATCTGGCCATTATGCGGCAGACGTACTCGACCTTTCAGTCGGATATCCAGAGCTCCATGTCGTCGATCCGCAGCAAGGCGGCCAAGGTCAAGACGGCAGCGGCTCAAGCAGCCGTGCCGGACATGGACGGCGACGCGGGCTACTCGTACGTCAAGCACGGACGGAAGCAGCTCAACTCGGACTCGGACCGGCTCGTCGGCAAGGTGGACGACCTCCAGGACCTGGTGGAAGACCTCCGCAAGGACGTGGTCCATCGCGGAGTGCGGCCGTTGCCCCGACAGCTCGAGGACGTGGCCAAGGACATTGCCGGTTTGACCAAGGAGCTCATGAAGATGGAGGACTATATGCAGGAAGAGAAGCCCATCTGGACCAAGATATGGGAGAAGGAGCTGGAAGACGTGTGTCAGGGCCGAGACGAGCTCCGGCTGATGGAAGATCTGCTGCTGGACCTGCGAGACGACCTGGAAAAGGCCAGCGAGACGTTTACCCTAGTCGAGCGGGCGACCAAGGAGCAGATGAAGGACAACGGCACGGGGGCCAGCGCAGGCATCGCCCGCCAGTTCTCTCGCGGCCTCGAGAACCTGGGCAACAGCCTGAACCAGAGCGCGGCCAAGGAAGACGTGCTAGGCGAGGTCCGCGCCCTGCAGCCCAACCACGAAAACCGACTGGAAGCCATCGAGCGAGCCGAGAAGCTCCGACAAAAGGAACTCGAAGGCCGCCGCGGCAACGCCATGCAGCGCGAGATTGCAAACTTTGTCGAAGAAGGCAAGCTCCGCAAGTCGGGAGGCTTCGAGGAGGTAGAGCGCGCGCGCAAGGCCAAAGACGATCGCATCAGGAGGGAGGTCTGGGAGAGGCAGAACGGCCTGGTTGCCGAGGAGCCGCTCGACGAGGGAGACGAGGGCGAGGAGGAGGCGGAGGATGAGTTTGAGCATGAGCATGTGCTTGAGGCGGAGAAGGATGCTGGGCCGGAGTCCGAGGCGGAAGTTGCGGAGGGGTCGGGGCCGGAGGACGGGGTTGAGATTCCGCCTCCGGCTCCGACTGAGGGACCTTGATTTTTGGGGTTTGGATTGGGTTTTGTTTATGGCGAGTGAGCGGGGGGTTTGTTTCGTAACGCTTCTGCTAGATGTTGTTTTTCTTTGCTTGTTGTTGTTGTTGGCGGATTGAGTTGCTGCGTTAGGTCAAGAGGTGGAGGGAGGCAGAGGAGGGTGGAAGGGTAGTGATGAGGATATATGTATGTAGTGTCTTTTTTAATTCTGCTTCTTTGCGGTGTTGTAGCAGCGAGGTGATTTGGTGATTTAACCGTCATGTTTGGATTGAGCTGGTTAGGATGCGGAGTTGTTGTTGTTGGAGTCTTACTTCTATTTAGGTGTAGACGATTGGTGGCGTTGAGAAATAGAGGCGAGACACCTTTATTTAGTCTTGCTTCAGTTGATGATGTGCGTGAGATGACGGTTCACCTACCCAATCCCAACTCCAAGCCGACGCACCAACCCCAAGATGAACCCCCAAGACTCCCCCATCACCCCAACAACCCCAACCTCTTCAACAAAGGAACCCTCGGAGCCTCCCTCCCCCCAAAAACCTCACCCACCGCTTCAGCACACCCGACAACCACATCCCCCCCCAACGCCTCAACCGCCCTCGCCCTCTCCGCCATCCCCCTCCTGACCAGCGCCGCAAGCAAAGCCTCAACATCGGCCGTCGAAGCCGCCACCCGCTCTACCAGTCTCGTGACGGAGTTGACGAGATACTCCTCTTCGTAGACGGTCCCCTTCCTGCCCCTCGCCCGCTTCTTCTCCTCCCGCCGTCGATTCTTACTGCTCGCGCGACTGACGCCCGTCCCCATGCTTCCGGTGTAGCGCGTGAAGAGGCTGGCGCTCGTCGTCGTGCTGAGACGCGACGTGGCCGCCACGGAGACGTCATCCGGGACGGAGGCGCCGCCGACTCGCTCCCCCTCGTAGAAACTCAGCGGGTCTTCTGCTGCCCTGCGGCGGAGCTCCAGGATGCGCGGGACTTGCGATTGGAGCTGGGCTTTGCAGTCTGCTAGGAACTCGGTTGTTGAGCCTGCGGCTTCTGCGAGGCCGACGTCGACGGCTGTCTGTACGAGGTCTGGGCGCTTTCTTTGCGTCACGAGCCGGGTGGCTTCGGCGAATTTGGAGGCTTTGCAGAGGCAGCGGACTGCGCCTTCGAGGGAGGAGAGGTGGTCTAGATGGATGGTGGCTGCGGAGCTGTAGTCTTTGGCTTCGTAGAGTGCGTCGGCGAGGCTGGTGGCGAGGTCGGTCATGGCCTCGTCTGATAGAGGGGGGCATTGCTGCATCTGAGCTGTAAAGAGACATTCCTGCCAGCAGCTTGTGCCGGCGGCGCGGTAGCAGCTGGTTGCCTTGACGAAGTCGTCTAGGGATTCGTACGCCAGGCCTGCCTCGCGATGGGCCGACTGCGACTCGAGATGTTCGGCGTAGAGACGGGTGAGGGTCTGTAGACGAGGCTGATCGTAGCGGTAGAGCTTCAGAGCTTCTTGGTAGAGGGTATGCTTGGTCGTGTATCCGCACAGCTCGTCGAAGGCATCGAGGGCTTGGAGACTCTTGAGGGCCTTGCTTCGGCGGCCGAGATGGTCGTCAATCTCGAACCGACGACGTAGTTCGGGCAGGCCGTGTAGCTTCTGGATAAAGGGGAGATGTTCTCGCGGATCCCTCTGCGACTGCTGCGCAACCAGCAACGCGAGGTCAAGCTTGTACAGGCCCAGCGCGTTCTCGTAGACGCGGTTGACGTCGACTAGGAAGCAGACGTGTTCGATGGCCTTGTCTGCCAGCTGCTCATCCTCCTGCATCAGCTCCGCCACGAGCGTCAACCCATCGTCCAGCGCCGGGGGCAGCTTGCACATGTGCGCCGTCAGGATGTTCTGGAGGTTGGTTTTTTTGCGGGATTGGAGGCGTTTGAGTAGGGCGTCGCACACGGTATTTACTTTGGAGGCAGTCGGTGACGACTTGTTGATGGTTTCCTGCGGTTCTGGGAGTCGACGCTTGGTGTCTTGATACATTGTTTTCGTCACATCCTCTTCGCTGTTCCTCCGTCAGTTTATAAGCATCAAAGAAATTAGAAACAGCGAGCCTACCGAAGAGACGACAAGAAGAGGTCGATGTACGATACTTCAGCCAGCTGATCGAGAAACTGTGACACACTAGACAAGAACTGCGTCGGACGGTGGTCGTACAGAATGTTCATATCGACACGCTGCGTACGGCAGTAAGAAAAGGCTCGTCCGTAGTTCTTGTCCTCGATCAGATCGCGAATCCCGGAGACAACCATGGCCCGTGGAAAGATGGTCTCGACGTTTCCCCTGGGCATCTGCAGCACGAGGCTCATGTTGGTCGGCATGGCCACCACCAAGCAGGAGCCGCGCTCGACGCCTCGACATCGTTCGTCCTTTTCGGGTTCGTCCTCGGGCACTTCAAGATCTGGCTCGGGAGTCAGTGGAATTGCTCATGCCATTGCGTTGTATTGTAGCGGTTCGCACCATTGACGTCAGGGGTCAAGTGCACAAACTTGACGTAGTGGTTGCTCGTCGTGAAGACGAGGTGATTCGGCGTAACAAGAAACGAGGTGCAGTTCTTGGCCAGCACCCTGTCGTTGGCGTAAAGATGGCCGTTTCTCGACAGACCAAAGGCCACGCTGACGGATTCCAGCTTGACAATGTCAAACCAAGGAAGATACGAAAGAAACCGAATCGACAACGGCTCTGACGAAGAATCTGACAATCTGTAGAGATTGCCTGATAGATCTTGTCCAAGTCCCTCGACCAAAGAGCCGTCATCCAACGCCGAGGTGGATACCAAATCTCGCTTGTCCGCCAAAAGCTCCATCCGACCAGCCTCTGCGTTAATGCCGAGATGCAGACAGCCCGGGCCATCTCGATGGGCAATGCAACGGTAAAGGCCGGTGGCGACGCAGCAAAGCCGCAAAGGCCTCAGCCTTTCTGGAAAAGGCACTCTGGCTTTGAGCCGGGGTTGAGCAGGCCGTCCGCTTATCGCCGGCATATCATAGAGATCGACGCCTTTCTGGTGCAAAATGGCAAATGACTCGTTGCGGCGGCCCAGGGCCACGTCTATTACGGGAGACTCGGCTTCAACCTCGAACAGGGACATTGGTGGCGGCACATTGGCAGCACGAAAGGGCGTCAGCTTGACCGTCCGGCCGTCGATGACCGCTACCGCGCCGTTGTCGTACGGAGGCCGACAGCTTCCTCGTGCAGTGCTCGAGATGTGTTCTGTCGTGATGATGGATGCCGAGGAAACTGCAGCAAAGCGAAGAGCTTTCTCGGGATGCCAGGCAAGCCAGGAGACGCCGTCGTCAAGCGGAATCTCTTGCTTGAGGTACCAGTGATAGTTGCTCGTGGTCCACAGCTGCAGGGCATCGTGATATATGACGGCGAGAACAGTCGAATCGGCGTTCCACTGCAGCAGGATCCGTCCCTCATACGATGCCGCGCCAGCAGGACAACGTAAGGGAAATTCGCCGTGACGAAGACCGTTCTTCTCGAAGAAGACGACGTCGATGCTGTCATCTTTGCGCTGAATCCCTGCCAGCAAGTTACCCGACGGCCGCCAGCTAAGAGAAGCTTCCAGGCCATCGACGGGCTCAGTGGCGCTCTCGAGCTGGCCCTGACGAGAGTATATGCGGACGACTCGACGGTCGGATTGCCGTGCCGAGTTGACGGCGACGTAGGCAGCGTCGCCTCGCCAGCTGATGGTGGTGGCGCCATCCTCGTACGCACTCGGTAGACCCTGATCGACTTTTTCCGGTATGGTAGGATCTCGTAGGGCTTTGGCTCCTCGACCCTGAAACTGCGTCTCCTTCTTCCCCCAGCCGACGGAAACATGTTTCGAAGCCTTCAAATCATCTGGGATCAGAGCGATATCGGCAACGGGGTCAAAGAAGCTGGTCATCAAGATGACGGTGTCGGTCTTGGTCACGACAGCAAGCAGCTCCTCGTCCGGGGACCATGCCGCCGCAGCGATACCAGCGTCGATGGAGCCCACGATCTCGACCCGGGCAGCGTCACCGGAAGACTTTCCTTCTCGAACAGTGATGACATCACCGCCCTCGAGGACCAGACACGTCGTCGCCGAACCGCCAACATGATGAATATCGACGACCCGATCGACAGCCAAGTCCGGGTGCGGGCTGGGCGCGTCCCAAGCGGCAACAGTCCGAGGCGAGCTATCCAACGAGACCCAAGTCAGCACACTTACACGAGACGTCACAAACAAGCCCAGACTCACTCGCCGTCCCCGTGTGAAAGCCTAACAACTTCAATCTTTGCCCGCTCAGCCGTTGGTCCGACAGCGCAGATGACGTCGTCGGTGTCTGGATCCCAGCAGACGGAGAGGCAGGGCGAAGAGGCACGGGCCAGCGTCTGGCGGACGAAATGGGCGTTGCGGAGGTTTCGCATCGTGGCGGGGGGGCCTGCGGGAGCAAGCGCCAATGTGAATCAGCGCATAGACGGGGATCGATTTCGGTTGTTTGCGCTTCATTTGCCTGTCGGTTGATTGGTTTGGAGTTGAAGCTGTTTTTTTTTTTTTTTTGTGGAGCGGAGCCGCTCACCGAGACCTCACCGAGAGCGGGCTCTCCGTCTCGTCGACTCACCGTTCGCTCAAAGAGGCTAACACGCTTTTCTGACCATTTTTACTTATCTCGTCTCTGCTTCTCCTCACCACTCCCACAAAGACATCCACAACTACGAACATAGACACTCATCAGCCTGTAACTCCTGCCACACGGACGACAACATGCGACGACAACCGCCAGAAGTTAGCCATCCCAAAGGAGGCTCAAACAACCACGTTGCATCGGAAAACGACAACGACAACGACAACGGTGCGGCCGACAGCCAAGGCCGCACAACGGCCTCTCGTCATTGCTTGCTTGCGAGATGATGGCAGCCCCCTGGCCTCGCCGTCGAATCAGACGCAGTCTGCTTTCCCCCCCCTGCCCCGGCTGCGGAAAAAAAGGAGAGCTTCCCACATGGCACGGAAGAAGAAAACCTACGAGACGGGAAACGTGAGAGGGGCGGAGCACGCCTATTCGTACCTGGCGAGGCGTCCGCCCTCCCCGGCCAAACGCAGCTTTTCGCCCGAGCTCTCGACTCCGACGCCCTCTCTTCTTCTCCGTCTCCTCGTCCGAATCACCCCCCGTCTCGTCAGAACAGAACTCCTGGCTTGTTTCCAGTGGGGCTTGTGGACCCGGACACTTCTTGATTACAGGAACGAATAGCAGACGATGCAACGTCGGGGAGTCGTTCCGCAGAGCCGTCATGGCTTAATCGACTAATCTTCATAAACACCAATTGGCCTTACCTTGACTGGCGGGCTCGCCGTCGGCGAGGTATCCTACCTCTCTCTCCTCTCTCCGTCCGAGTATCGTCTCGTCGCCATGCGGGCCTCTCTACCGGCGTCCGTCTGCTGCCTGCTCGGGCTCGCCGCTGCCGCCGCCACCGTCAAGCCAGACATCGCGATCCAGGCCCGAAGGCTGGTGGTCAGGGCCGACAATTCCTCGAATCCCGTCTTGAATCCACGTCCGACGCTGCCGACGCCAAGCAATCGCCTTGCCAATCGGCCCGGGCCGCAGCTGCGCATCCTATGCGCCGGCGACTCCATCACGGCCGGGTCTTTCAGCGACTTAGACGGCGGCGACGGAAATGGCTATAGGCTTCGGCTGCGAGACGACTTGTCGGGTGAGTCGTCCATGTGCGACGCTGACACCGGGGCTTCCCAACTGACAGCCAATTGTCTCAGCCGATAGGGTCATCTTTACAGGAACCGAAACGGCGCCCAACGGG